>JANSTT010018337.1:0-14084 GCA_026745375.1 Platyura marginata
AATTTCGATTTTAAATTTTTGAAAAATGAAAGTGAAAACAAAGCTTCCACTTATTTTTTAGTGTGGAAGCAAAATTGGCCATAACATTTATAATTCAATCGTAAGAAAAGTAAGTAATTTTCGTTAATACTTTGATGTTCTAAATTTATGGAAGATATAGGGTTAACTTTTTCAAAAAAAAAAAATATTTCGCAAAATTTGAAATCCTCAACCTTACCTATGCTTTGAATTGCAAATCTTATTTCTAAAGGCATTATTTCTTTTCATATTCATTTGTACCTACATAAATTTCTTAAAAAGCCTCTTGAGACAGAAGAGCTGAATGTACATTTCTAGAACTCTCCATTTATGTATTTCAATAAAAAAATAAAAACTTCAATCATTTTCTAAGAATAAGAACAAAATCTTAATGAAAAATAGAAAATAATCTGAATAAAAATGTGTGTGGGTCTAGGGCATCTATAAATTGAGTCTAAAAATATTTTTAAATCAGAAATCTCAGCACGTTTTGTTGTTATTGTAATGATCTATTATGATGTAAACTGTGTGCCATTATCCTTCATAAATAAAGTTTCATGTGCTGTTTAAAATTGTTCAACCACCCATTAACGATTAAAAAGTACAGGTTTATTGTTTTCCCTTGTACGCAAACATAGACTCTTTGCAATTTGTCCAGATTTTGTATTCCGAACACGTTCCAGCAATATTATGCGGTAAAATGTTTTTTTTTTTTTTTGTATGTAGCACACAACTAGCAACACATTTTCCAAATTATATTTACCCAGTTCGTTTCACCTCATTACAAATCCCATGAACACATAATTTTTCCGCCCATTAATTCATTTATTATGCATGTCTGTTTGGTTCACGGTATATATAGTGAAATGAAGAAATAATTAGAACGGATAGGTGTTTGTTGCGTTTGTGTTTTTTTTTTGTAGGGGGAGGGATGGGGACTAATACCTACTTCCATAGTTTCCCCAGCGATTTGCTCAGTTCGGAATTTTGTAGATGTGGATACTGCTTTGACATCACCCGTCTGGCTGCCTGTGCCCATACCATAAATGCGTTCATTGGCCGTTTGATGTGATCCTTTTTTCTATCTGACGATGATCTGAAACGAGAAATAAATGCGATTTAAAATTAAATTACAATTCCAACAACAAACAAACGAGACAATTCAAATGTTATTAAAACATAGTAACAGTTTTAATGAGAATTATTTCTGTTTGTAATATCTTTTCAATGAATTCTATTTTGGGAAATTTTATTCAAAAAATGTTAATATAAAGTTACGTTACACATACTTACATACATATTGAAAAGCTAACATTTATAAGGTTTTGGTTAGCTAATTTCAAATAGATTTTGCATTGCATTTAATTTTATCAAAATCGTTGTCATAATAAGTGTTACAAATTGTTATTAATATTTAAATACATGTTTAATGTGAATCCTGTGGAAGAATCGCCACTGCATTTGACATTTACAGACTATACGAATATTACTTATTACCACTAATTCATATTCAATGGAATATTACAGTATACAAATATATACATACGAGTATGTAGCCAGTGGCGCACCGAGAAAATCTAACTGTGGGAGTGAAGTGGGCATAAAGTTTATTGAACTAAAATTAAGATGGGCGCAATAATAAATATGTTTTGTAACCATGGTTTTGCATTTTCTTATTTTATTTTATTGTTTCCAACAAAAAAAAATTGTAGGCGAAGTAAACTAAAACCACAGGAAAATCAACATCAAATTATAAATTATTTATTTATTTTAATGCAAAGCGAAAATATTAAGAAAAATCATTGATTCGAGTAACGTAGCGTGGGTTTTATTTTTACCTATGCAAAGTACTTCTGAAATGATTACTATAATCCACATAATTCCCATTGAAATATTTCAATTATGATAATCTTATTTGAAGTAAAATTTTATTTCCAATCTTTTTTGGTTTATAATTTTTTTTTCAGTTTTCTAAGAAAATATCAAGAAAATAATGAAAAATGGTATTCTACAAGCCAAATTAAATTATCCATAAAAAAATGGCTTACAGAATAGAACCCACGTTAAGTCGCTGATTGATTTGATCTGGAGTGCCTTAAAATCCTAAGCCCTCCATAGATTAGATATTCCTTCCGTTTTAACATTCCCTTGGTCTACCATTCCAGTAGATTAATAAACCTTAGGATGGGTTGATCAAGGTGCGTGACGGATTTCCGACAAGTTCGCCTGCGAAGCGTCTTTTGTCTCTTTTCCGATACGGCTGAGCAGTCACATAGTAAATGCTCAGCCGTTTCAGGCAGTTACCTGTAGAATCTGCAGGTTGGTTCCTCCGCCACACCCAACCTGTATAAGTGCGCATTGAACTGACCGTGTCCAGTAAGGAACTGTGTTAGTCTCCCATGCATTGCATTGATTATTCAGAATATAAAGTATAAACTTTAAGAATACGTACAAACTAGTATACATACAAACATTTACATACATACATACAATACACACACCAACATACATATACATATAATATAACTTAATATTAATATGAAGTGCAGTGGTTACCTATTAAAGTTTAAAGGATTCAACTTAAAGCTCTAAAGAAAGGAATAAAGGGTATTATTATAGTCTTCTTATATACCCTAATAAATTATTTAAGTACCAACTTTACTTTTGATAGGACAAAAGAAGAGGAATATCCGGATACAATAATATTATATTTATTATTGCCCTTAATACCGACTTTTATACATATTTAATTACATAATGTATTTAAGTTTAATTTAATAGTGACATGTATGTACATAAGTATGTATGTATGCATGTGAAACCCACCCTCTACATATACATATATCTATCCAATATAATTTTGTTATACTTTCTCTCTGCAAAGAAAGGACAAATAATAAATGTGTGAAGGGTTTTTTTAATACTCTAAATTGTAGTTCCCACTTCATGTCTGTGTAATTTCATCCTATAGAATTTATAGTTGGTCAAAGCTGCTAAAGATAGGACAAAATTTTATGTTTTTTTTTTTTGACCATAAATCTTAAACAATATCTTTGGATGAGCTTGTTAAAGGTCCCTATGTGTGACATGTATGTCAAAGCAGCTGAAAATAAAATAGAATTGGAAACGTGTGAAACTTTCACTGCTGACTACTCCCTTTTCTTCACCATAAATCTTAAAAGGTATCTTTGGATAAACTTGAACAGGTCCCTATATATGAATTATACATAAAAAACAAATTTAGTACACCTCTGTAAAATATATGTACCTACCTGTACATTACATACTTAAGAAGAATTAACAAATGACAAAAATGTTTTAAAAGCAATTTGTTAATTTGTGCTAACTTCTTATATGTCTTTTTGACAAGTACTTTTTCACACTCTTTGAAATGCAAATTACCAACGTTTACTTGTAAAAAATTTACTTATGTAGGTACGCATTTGTATGTTCTTCTAATTAAATGTAAATTTTTAAACAATTAGACCGTTTCGGCAAATAAGTAAAGAAATTTACACATTTCAGCGTAGGTTATTAAATAACTTGATACATAGCGTAGGTACATTAGGTACATTAGGTACATATACAATTATACATAAGATGTTTATGTACAAGTAGATGCGAGTACTTAGATAGTATGGAAATCTATTTTATGACTCGTATGTAAATTCTAGTATTTTATTATTAATCATAACAATTTTTCATATCTACATATATACATATTTCAGATTTACATCAATCTTTGGCAATTTACTCTATAATGGCAATATTGTGGTCTGTCCAACAGATTATTCTTGCATAAGTGCAAATCCAAACTATTAACAATTTCTAACTTTTGTATTAGATTTATTTATAATTTGCGTCGTTATGATATATCTGATATATAGATCTTGCTTAAATTATCCGTATGAGCGTAGCCTATAACTTTGATATGGAGTTTGTAATGCCTCTTCTTAATATTTATCGTAGGAAAACAAAATTGTCTCTCAATGTGAATTTTCCGTTCGGCCGTCTGTGTATTAAGATTTTGAATAAAAGGCTGAATCTAGAGAGCTTAAAATACTCCTAGAGTAAGATTTCTATTGTTTTCGGTGGAAATTGGACCCTTGGAGATGATGGGGTACCTAATTTTGATACCATATAACCATTCAATTATATAACCATATAGAGAATGAAAAAATTAAGATTTCATTCATAGACGAAAAAGTTCGACGACCTACCGTTATGGCGCTGCAATCAATTTTATATAATTTCTACAGTTTTCAATCATTTACTCGAAATAATATTCGGATTAGAGAAAAATGAACATAACAAAAATGATAGATAGAATGCTTTGTCAATTAAATTCAAATATGGTCGGTTCCTAAATTCAAGACTTTTCAGGACACTTCTTCGTATTTTAGTGTCATGTAGCCTCTGTACTTTATTCTACAAGTAACAAGTATAACGCGTAGGTTAGTGTCCACAAAAATGGCGCGTTATACAAATCCGCGTTATCCGAGACAAGGAACTCATACAAAAAGTAGGGTTATGTTCAAAATTTAATAAAAACTCTATTTTCTCAATTATATCAAAAACATTATTTCAACTGTTAAATTTTAGTTGAACTTTAATGGTTTTCAATAAACTTTCAATTGAGAGTTTGAATGGTTATCAATTAATTCGACTAATTCTCTAATGAATTGACTAACGAAAACATGCTACAGGTTATGGTAAAATAAATGCATATTTCAATTTAAGATTTAGGTAGAGTTAACCATAGAGCATCGTATAAATAAGTATTCTAATTTAAAAAATATTTTAAGTGAAAAAATCAATATTTGGAAATTTCAAGTCCGCGTTATATTATAGAAATTATCCACAGCACAATGGTCGAAGTTTCAATGAGAAAATTTTTCATTCCACACATGCCAATGGAACCTTATAGACGCGAGTATTTAATTTACTCAGAGTCCAGTGATTCAGAGTATATTTTGTTGTAAATGATGCTTTATGTTCTTCTTGCTTTTGTGTCAGCTATTTGCTGCCGGTTTCAACGAAATTTTTCGCTTGCTTCGCACGCATTTTTTTGCTCGATTCGCTCGCAATTTGCCGCCCTTATTAAAGTGCCGCCTGGGGCATTTGCCTCGCTTGCTTTGTCTGTTCTATTTTTTAGTTCTTATTCTTTTATTTTTGCTTCCACGCTGTATTTTTTATTCTTTACTTTATATTTATATTTTTAATATAATTAAACTTGTAATTATAATTTTTCTTTTAATTAATTAATTTATTGGCTTACTCTATGTTAAATGCAAAAATGTATGAAGAAAGTCTTATTACTTTCCACCATCCCTTTGAGATTTTCGGTGCCTAATGAATATTTTACCATGTTGCTAGAATGTATAACAAAATCTTCCAAAATAATTTAAAAAAAAAAAAAAATAAACACACATTTTCTTGTTATATATACATAATTCCATACCATCGCCTACAACAAACAACAACCAATTTCTGTACATACACAACTATGTACATAAATGTATGTAAGTATATAGCATTTTTAATAATTAAGTCATATGGAATCACTTGAAGGAACACCTGATTAAAGATATTATCTCGATCAATAAGATACAATTCCTAATCATCAATTATGCTCGAACTTAGTTTTTATTTGAAAATATTTTCTATACTATGTATTAATGTTATACGAGCACTATAGGTAACACAGAATAATAATAATTATTGACTTATTCACCGAAATTAAATTAAATTCATAACTTGTCTAATGGTATGTCGTCGGCTAAATGTGGTCGGTCGTATTGTAAAAATAGTTTTAATACAATAAACATGCATGTCATTTCGTGATATCCATCATACATATAAGGCGAATACGAACATTTTATACGTTTTGTTTATATCATTTTTATTGTACAGTCGATTTGAACATTGTAACAACTTACAAAAAAAAAAAAACAAAAAAAAAACCGCAATGACACAGCACACGTTTGATATTGCTATTTCTATTACTTATTCTATTGCTACATCATATATTTTACAGCCAAAAACGAACACACATTTCTCTTACCTACATTATATGATCAATATCGTTTTGATATCCTATATATATATATATATATATAAAACAATAGATTAGGGTATGAGCTGATATTACACCACCTTAAGACATAAGGTACGAGTATATTCTATAAATGTACATATACTTAATAATTAAATTTCAATAAAATTACGATAGAATGTTTGTCAGAAAATGTTAAGTCAAAATCTTATTTATCTGTCCCGTTGTGCTTGTGATATTGTTTGCTAGACCATATAAAAATTAGAGCTTACAATTTACTAGGTAACTGCATAAATACTCTATGCATAAGCTCTATTTAGGAGCAAAATGTAATTTATTATCAGTAGCGAATCGTTGGATAAAACTTGCGAGCTCCTGTCTCAAAATATCTATTGGTAACGACTTTTTAACAGTGTACGCACTGACGCTACGTAGAAAAATGATTCACCAAGATAATAGATAAAATAAAGAAGAGTCAGATATTCTGGTGCAAAAAATATGTCAGATATACCAGATGACCAAATGGCTAAGTGGTCCCGGGTTCAAGTCCGACTTTCCTAAACAACGGAAATGTTTTTCTTTGGTGTGTTGACTTTAGTCTGAGGTCCTGGTGGTTGGATTAAACTTAAAAACAGTCTAGAAATTAAACTATCTTAAAATGACAGTGTTTAAAAGTGACAGGTGGAGACTTCCAGAAAAAACACCTCAAGTGCTGCATTTCCACACACACACACAAAGAAGATGTCGATATATAAGATAAATATATATTCAGTGGTAACAAAACGGCACAATTGTACTAATTGGTAGATCAAGATAGGTCTCCCCACAAAAAGAAGAAGAAAAAAAGATTTCGACAATCACGTCGGGTAAACTAGGGAACAGGCATATTTTGCATGAAAAAGTTGAAATTCAGTCATTTCTCCTAGTTCTTAGGATTGATATCTGATATTCATATTTATTATTTTCAAACGCTAATATTTTCTGAAAATATGGAAGGGAACTGCAGGATGTAAGGATACCCGATTGTGCGAAATAATAGGGGGGGGGGAAATTACATGGAATACTGCATTGAATTTTTTTTCCCTATATTTTCAGAAAATATTAGCGTTTGAAAATAATAAATATCAATCCTAACAACAGGTTCTGTGAAGAAACAGAAGAAACCCCAATACACCTCCTTACAGAATGCGGAGCACTCATCCACAAAAGGAGAGATTATCTGGGGAACTACTGCCTGACCGAGAAGGACCTTCCGTCCCTTAACCCACTCAAAATCCTAAAATTCCTAAAGGAAATAGGACTTGAGGAGGTACTCTAAATAGTGGAGAGGCTCCATGAAAATAGAAGTAAGAAAGGGGGGCACAATAGATCTAAATAAAGGTCGAGGTGCATCGATCACCCCTAATAAATCAATCTTAATCTTAATCTTAATCCTAACAACTAGGAGAAATTACTGAGTTTCGACTTTTTCATACAAAATATGCCTGTTGCCTTTTTTTACCTGACATGACTGTATGTATGTAGCAAAAAAACCTCAAATAACTACGGAACACCAAAAATTACCTACCCTCTACCCATATATATCATTCTACATATAATTTGTCAAAAACGTCTAGGCGGGGAGTTAATTAAAATACGAAAAATCCATTTGACGATTAACTCGTTAGGGCTTCGATTTCGACTTCGAGTTTAAGTTTATGTTTAAGCAGAATTACGTTGAAACCCTAAAAATGATTTTCTATGCATGTACCCACTGCCTATACATATTTTAAATTAAATAAAATTACCTCCAAATTTTCAATTTATTCATTCATTCTCATCCCATAAAAAGTGATCACGTAAATGCTACGCTATTTTACCGCCAGAAAATATTCTCTCCTCAGGTAATAAACCAAATAACATAAAAAATAGAGTAGTATCAAATGTCTGTTAATATTTTCTCATAAGAAACAAACACTTACCTACTAGGTAGGTTTATGTAAGGTATCTTATATGCGACTTGTACATATTATACGTTCCTACATCTGAATTGTTTACCTAACAGCTTAATCAAATATTGTAATCTACTACAATCTACCCTCAGATTTTGCCCATATATTATGCATGACAATGAACTCCCCCCCTTTCATAGTCTCATTTATTAGATAAACAAACCAAGATAGAGCGATATACATATTCTAATTCTTGGCTTATTCTATATGGAAATTAATATCAACCGCACCTTATCCAATATATGTACCACATACATACATACATATGGTATTATAATATATACACGCAGCTATTTAACACCTTGCCGCTAACTATGGGCTTTTAATAATTTAAGTTAAGCGATATTTTAGTCTTTTTTTTTCTTTCTTTCTTTCTTTCTTCTTTTTTAACTGTGATTCTTTTTAATTCACAATATGCCGCGCATAGGATTTTTAGTTTTTATTTTATTGTTAATGTTGTTTATTGCAATATTTCATCTTAGTCACTGTGATTTTTAACATATGCGTTATTGATTTAATATATTATACTTATATTATGTGCGGTGTGTGTAAACTGTTTGAATATGATACTTAAAGCTTACCGATCGGTAGCAACACCAAATATATCAGTCTCGATTTGTTTGGTTTGGTATTATGATCATATGAATATAATTTAATTTTCTGTGTTAACAAATTGAGAATGCAACCTGTAACGGTCAATAAATAGGATACGTTGGCAGTTGATAATTTCCGCTTAAATAGGATAAAGTAGAAATGTTAGTAGATAAAGTAGTGATTACTCTATTCAAAACCTATTGCAAGTGATGCGACAACTTTAGGAATAGAATGTCGGCATATTGACAACTGTAGCACTATACCTCGTTCGAATTTAATGAGGACTGTGCTTAATTGGAAGGTTAAAAATTAATCGAATTAAAATGTAATCTAGAAATAATAATCCAGGCAATTTTTGTTTTTTTTTGTTTTTTTTATTAATAGAATTGAGTTTATTCAACAGCTCGACCATGTTGGCCATATTTCACACAAAGAATAGGTGCGGAAAATTAAATGCCATGAAATGCCTTTAAAAACCAGAAACTAAAGAAATCTATTACTTCATACCTTTAAAAAGTACATTCTAAATTGAAACAAATAATTCTAATGTTTAGAGTTTCTGGTTTTTAATGTGGCATTTTTAATTTTTTCCACAACGGGGTATATCCTTAAATCCTGCAAATGTCCTTATTTCCCTTCCATATTTTCAGAAAATATTAGCATTTAAAAATAATGAAAAATTGCATTTTTAGACTTCTCCGATATAAATCCTAACAATTACTGAATTTTGACTTTTTCATACAAAATACACAGAGAGAAAAAAAAACTTTCATATTAACGAAAAATACAGTTGGACCAACAAAAAAACGCAATTAAAAATCGATCAACATACAAAACATTTGATTTCGACTGTCAGTCATTTGAAACAACAACAATAGTGTTTGTTGAAAACAATCTTTTAATTCAATAAGAACTGTTGATATTTGATTCAAATGAGTTGTTATGTTTTAATGGTTGAATTGACTACTTAAACATATAAAATGATTACAAAAACTGAAATTGTATAAGCAGTTGAATTTAATGTTTATTGTCAACATAAAAATGAGGATTTGCACCTATCTTTATCCACAGCACTGTATAATTCTGTAGTCTCAAACTAAAACAACTTAAGTGGAATTAGGGGTAAATTGAGTTTTACATACATACAGCTGATTAAGAAAAAAAATTTCTTTCAATTTCCGATTTTTTAAACTTTCATATCACTTTTAATTTTAGAAATATTTCATTTAATTTAATTTTAGTTTTTTTAAATTAACTTATGTCATTAGTTAAACTGTATAACCTTTTTTCCATAAAGGATAAATAAAATGTTTTCTTCTTCTAATTATAGTGTGTTTTCATTCATCTCGTCATAAAAAATTAAAGTATTTAGCTCTTACAGATTTTTCCAGAGATATCCAGAACCTTTATCTTACTCTACTCGTAATTCAAAAAAAATGACTTAAGTTGTTTTTGCTTGAGACCACAGACTTATGTATGTACTTCTGGCGTGCACAGCCTTTTTCTTAGGTTATTCTGAAGTGAAGATACATAGCAACATAAAAAAGATTGATCAATACAAAAACCTAACTTACTGATCACGGCCGAACGGGCATGCATATTTCGACTAAAAATTGGTCCGAAAATTTGTTTTCTACGATAAGTATTAAGGGGTGTTACAAACTCCGTACCAAAGTATTATAACTAAACATCAGTATAAAAATGTCACCCAACATCGGCTCTGTTAGAAAGCAGAACGATCAGTTTGTACTCTATTTAGTTCAACAGTTCTACATGAAAACAGAACCATATTTCTTAACAAATTTTTATATCGCATTGCTAATATTTTCTATTTATAATATGGTTCAGTCACAAAGGAGAACGAAAAGAAAACCGAACGGAGAATATTCAACATTTTGTATGAGGTGAAAGTTTACTGTGTAAATTTGCTTCAACTATACAGATACAGAAGGTTCTTCTTTTATTTTTCTCTTCTTCTTTAATTTTTATGAATTATTTAAAAAATTAACTCAATATTAATAACAGTTTGTTCTGTGCACGACTTCCATTGCGTACGCCAATGATATGTACATAATCAATTCGTTTAGAAACCCCAAAATCATTTATTCACATATTTTATTCATGCATTTTGTCATACGATTATTGAACATTTATCTAAACCCTGAATATTTTGTGGATTACATAAAGATATTTTATTATTTATGTTATATTTTCTGGAAAATTCTCATTTAAGAATATGCATGTTAAAGAATAAAGTAAATATGTAACAAATTGAAAAAATCACATAAAGTTTTTATTATTACGTCTTTGAACCCATAAATTATTATTTATAGTTTTAGTTTGGTTTATTTTTTTCATAAAAATTTTAATGTTTTTAAGTAGCATATACTAAAAATTATTTTTAATTATCATTAATAATTTTATTGGTTACCCAATATCCAAAGTGGCATAAGAACGGAAAAAAAACTCCCGATAATATCCACCTACTTAAAATAAAAAATGATTTTTATACTTTTCCAATGTGGAATTGAAATTGGAATTGAAATTCAACACGTGTTTTTATTATTATGGACCTAATTCCACAATATGTTCAAAGGGAGAAACATAAAAAACAAAATGTGTCAGTGGATAGAATTTATGTATGTTTATTAACACACGCAATGTGGCTGCCTGTCAAAAAATGTTTTATGTTCTATACATCTATATATGTATTAAGAAAAGAAGAAAAAAAAACATTACTAAGAATATTTGATTTCTGTCAAATTTGTATGTATTAATAAATTTAATATATCGGCAAAATAATACGCTTCGACAAACAATGCTGCGTAAGAACCGACGTTAAATTTGAAAAAAAAAAGAAAAACGTAAATAGAAATATATTTCGAAATATAAAGAGGATAAATTCGGTAATCTGAACAAATTTTCCAAATAAGCTTTTCATTTCTTATTGGTTATATATCTATTACCTATGTACGTACAGTCGTACATATATGGATCATAAAACTTTATGATAAAGAATAATGGAAATATTTTTGAAGATGATAAAGCACCACGGACGAAAGTTAATACATTTATGAGAAATGTCTATAATATTAAATGTACGTAGCAGTGACGTAGCGTTGATTTTAGACACTATCTGTCTACCACAAAAATTACTATTACCCATCGTAAAGTTTTATTGACCACTCCGCTCGATCATACTGTCAAAAGATAATTTTTAATTATGAATTATTATGCACCCTTCGATTTCACCATTATGTATTTTCAATATAATTTTAAATTTGCAGCATTTTTTACCAAATAAATTTTTTAGATAAAGTTAACCCTTTAAGGTCAATCCATTTTGAAAATGAACTAAACATTTTCAAAAAGCTACTCGCTTTTCTCAGATTTTAATTGTAAATGCTTTCGTAGATTTTTCATTTTTAGAAAATGTTAACCCTTTAAGGTCCACACTTTAAAGGGTTAACTTTTAAAAATATGTTAATGCACTATGACGATAAAGAAAATCTTCCTGAAGAAATTTAGATTAAATTTTGGTTAACTCTTTCATGGTCAAAATTTATGGTCCATAAAGGGTTAACTTTTTCGAAAAATTTAATTAGACAAAAAATCCTGGAAATTGAAAATACAAAGTCTCAAAACCATATCTGTAATATTAAGAAAGTTTAAAATTGTGTCACTGTTTAATAAAGAGCCAAAAAACGGATAAGATGTTCGTCAACCCTCATTCGTTTTTTTCATTTTCTTCCATCAAAATAACAAAGGTTATCAATAATTCTCACGAGCAGCCACTGCGTATATCAGCTTTCAATATATACTTATATTCTTTTTACAAGCTTTTATTGGAATCGGATATTTTTCTATTACCTATCTGGGATGATAAATATGAAATCTCCCACTAATCTACGAAGATCTACTTTTTGAGTGTTGAAGCAGAATTCTAAATGTCTTTTTCTATATAAACATATTTATACAACTTGAACCTAATTAAAATACTAAATATTAACTAATTAAAATTAAAGTAAGCATAAAGAATTTTTTAAATTGCTTATGGGTCGTTATTTGGTTTTAAAAATGGTTTTGAAGTAATGACACTTTTACTAGCAGTAGTTTGTAGTTAGTAGTAGTAGTGGTGATCGTTTAAAAATAATAAATCCCCTCTCCATCAAGCAGAATAATGATTGCAATCTTAGCCACGTACTGAAGAGATTATTGATATATGTACGAGTATGTACGAGTATGTATGTATGTATAGGTATCAGCAAATGTTCGTGTTTACCAAATATCTGCTTAAATGCAATGCAGTCAGCTGCACAATTGTAAACCAAGTCACACTTTTCAAATAAAATAAAAAGTCCGTACGAAAACATCATTATATGTACAGATAAATACTAAATTAATTAATCCACAAATAGCACAAACTTTATCATCCAAAGCGACATTAATATCTCTTCTAGTTTTTATAGTCATATCTTCATCGAATGTAAAATTATAATAATTTCTAGGAAATTACATCCACTTCTGAATGTAAATCAAAGTACCATTGCACTCCACAGTATATTCTTCAATACTCATAGCTGCCATAATTATCATTAAAAGTGAACATCAACTTGACATTATTATCTCTGAATTTATTTTGGATGATGTGTTTTGATTTCTTTTTTTTTATTATTTTTTTTTTTTTTGTTGTTCTTCACTTTAAGATTGCAATCTTGGCGCATGTGTAACTATATGAACTTAAAATCTCGGCACTTAATTAAGTTCTATATGTTATCTGTGTCATTTTTTTTCTTCTGTTTGTTAAGATGAACAAATATTTGCATAAAAAATAGTGATTAGAAATTTCCCAAAAAAAAAAAAAAAACATTGTTTACACTAAAGAGGAGCCCACCCACAGAGACTTTTTATTTTATAAATTATGCCATTCTGCTAATAAAAAGTAATGACACGTCCAAGTGAAATATTGGAAGTAAATAAATAAATTAAAACATTGGTGAATCCAAGGGAAAGGGATGCGGGGCGATCGAAGGAAATTTGGGAAAAAATGTTAAAAATTAAATTTTGGCCCTCAAAATGTGTTCACATTTTTTGCAAGCTTCCATTGCAAGATTAATACAATTTCTTCCGAGTAATTTGGAGATCAACTTAAAAATTTTCAATTTTAACACTTTTCACGGTTTATTGTTTCGGAAAAATTACAAATTTTTTTACTATTCTTTATTTATACAGGGTGTCCCAGCATTTGAGGGAAATACTTTCAGGACGTGTTCCTGCGATCGATATGAGCAAAAAATTGCACCGGAGGGGGGTCTAAAATTAACCGTTGGGTAGGTGGAATGATTTTAGTTTTGAGGGATCAAAAACTACGTTTGTGCTTATAACTTCCATAAAAAGGCTAGGAAATCCACATTTTTAAGTTTAAT
>JANSTT010018338.1:0-14084 GCA_026745375.1 Platyura marginata
AAGAAAGATTGGAAATAAAATTTTACTTGAAGTAAGATTATCTTAGTTATAATATTAAAACAATTAATGAAGTTAGGAGGATTAAAGTAAGAATTTCAAAGGTACTTTGTATAGACAAAAATAAAACCCACGCTACGTCACTGACAGTACTAAAAATTTGCAATCTCGGGATTTAAATCTTTTTTTTTTCATATAAACTAATTTCTCGCCTTTATTTTACATTTTAGCAGAAAATTTTATAAAAGAAAGTTGTAGATCTGAAAATGATTCATACAACTTATTAATAGCGTGAACGGTTACCAAGATATTTCCGGATTGGATAGGCCTACTTTCATTAAAGTATAACTACTTAAAAGTACCTACCTACATATACATATGTAGTAAAAACCGTTTCATGTTTTTTAAGATAATAATAAAGATGGAATAATTAAAAAAAAAAAAAATTAAGACGTTCACCGAACATATCTGAGCGATTTTTTAAAAAATGTGACACAATTTTGAACTTTCTTAATATAAAAAATGCGATTTTGATAGACTTTACATTTTTATATAATTTAAAATTTGCAGCATTTTTTGCTAAATAATTTTTTTTGAAAAAGTTAACCCTTTAACGTCCACACATTTGGAACATGAAAGGGTTAACCAAATAACATTAAAATTCAACTAATTTTG
Source organism: Platyura marginata (assembly GCA_026745375.1). NCBI lineage: Eukaryota > Metazoa > Arthropoda > Insecta > Diptera > Keroplatidae > Platyura > Platyura marginata. Next base: position 673 of record JANSTT010018338.1, read on the forward strand.
TTCAGGAATATGATTTTAGTTCATTAAAATTTAACCCTTTAAAGGCACCTTATTGTTTGCACCTTAAAGGGTTAACGTTTTTTTTTTTTGAAAATCAAAAATGTACTAAAACATTCACAAATAAATTCTGACAAACGTGTGCAAAAAGCTTATTGTAATTTTTAGGTTAATCGTTTCATGTTCAAAATTTATGGTCCTTAAAGGGTTAAATTTTTCAAAAAAAATTTATTTGCCAAAAAATGCTGAAAATTCCGAATAATATAAAAATGAAAAGTTTCAAAATCACATTTTGAATATTAAGAAAGTTCAAAAATAGTGTCACTAGTTTCAAAATCGCTTAAGTTTTTTTTTTAGTCTCCAATCATGATATTTGGACAATTAATTCATTAAAGCGGCACTGTGGCATTTCGATTGTTGACTTTATATTCGGAATTTGAAAATTTTTTGAAGATCCTCCTCCTATGGAACTTCAGGTCATAATAATAAAATAAGCAAATTTTTCCAAATAATTTCCTATACATGGGACATATAAATGAATGCCATTTTTATTTCACTTCATTCTAAACAAAATTTTGCTACAAACTATATATTTACTTATTATAATTCTATCAGCCCAAACAATGACAAATAGTTCAACATAAACTTAATTATAATACAATCCCACTGTTAAATCTAATGTAAGGATAAGGAACACTAAGTGCAGACATAATGTAATTGCCAAAATTTATAGTTTGAAGCGTCATTTTATATATATGTAAACAGGGTTTTAAGTAATTAAGATTATATTGTATACATATGTATGTATATAGAAAACTTTCGCTAAACTTTAATCCTCCCCCAAGTATATATACCAGAGCCTAATATACATACTTAGGATAACTAACCGTAGTTAGGATGCGGTCTGATTTAGGATAGCAAAATACTGTCATTCTCATTGGTATATCTCCGGACATAGTTGCTAACAAAAGAAAAACAATTAAAACTATATTATAAGCATTATCCTCTTCCTTTCTAAACCCCTATACCGTTCACCGACCCTTCTCCCCTACACACCCTCCCTCCTCCTCACAAAAAAAAAACACAATAAGTTTGGCTAAATGTCGTAAAAGTTTGACGCAAAAGTAATTTAACCGAAGAGGAAGCAGAAGAAGAAGAAGAAGAAGCAGAAGAGAATGGTAGAAAAACTTTTTGAACTTATTCGAGTAGTTTTGATGAAATGATTTGTAAAGATAAACGACTGACATCCATAATTCTGTTTAATGTTCTGGAATAATGTAATAAACTCATGTAATTATGGTATATTGTACAGAGAGAAGATACAACATATTACATGTGAATGTTAAGATAAAGTTCATAGCCGTTCATTTGAATGGGGTGGGTCTTTGCGGGGTTTTACGATTAATATTACAAATGTGAATTATACATAATATCTAACGTAACAACATATGTGGATATTAATAATTAATCACCGAGATGATTTCAACCACAAAACATTTCAATGTTTTAGCATACGTGACAAGAACAAAGAGAAGGTAATACAATATTCAAGAAATATGTGACGTTAGCCAATTTTCAACAATCATATCTGTTACACTCAAATAAAATAATGGCAATATTTCCTTTATTCAACAACTATATATAGCTACATTCATGTATTGGTTTGTTCGAGCAAAATTGAAAGTTCAAATTGACTTATGCGAATAAAAATTAAAACCAGTAAAAAAGAAAAAAAATTGGCTACGCCGATTATAATATACCCGGTATTCGCACTTGTTTATTATTTACAACTTTGTACGTGTCTATTTTGTCTGTACAATAAATATAATCGATTACAGTGCCATAACGGTATTTTGTGAAACTTTTTAGTCTATGAATGAAATCTTCAATTTTTTTATTCTCCATTATTTTTGTCATACTCATTTTTTTCGTAATCTAAATACTTTTTGAGTAAATGATTAAAAACCATAGAAATTCAATAAAATTGATTGCAGCGCCATAACGGTAGGTGGTACAACTTTTTGGTCTACTAATAAAATCTTCATTTTTGTATTCTCTATAATTGTTGTCATATTTATTTTTTCTACATTTCGACTATCTTTCGAGTGAATGAATGGTTTATATCAAAATTAGGTGAACACTGTACCACAGCCTCCCCTATTTTTGGTCCGATTTGCTTCAAAACAATAGAGATCTAAGACTACATAATAAACTGTTAAAATTTCAGCTTTCTAGCTTCAACCATTTGGCCGGAATCTTAATCACGGACGGACAAGAATAATTCGACTTAGAATTTCACGAGAAAGACAATGGTATTGAAATTTTCTACGATCAGTATTAAGGGACATTACAAACTCCGTACCAAAGTTATAATACCCTTCGATTAACATCATACAGGTATAAATACATTTTTGTGACCTCAATCCAAAAAATACTCTACTTTCTTTTAGAACACCCTTTTAATTAATTTGATGTTTTTTTTTTTTAGTACTTGGTAATTTCTTTTGTTTATATGCTTAATGGCTTACACACCCCTACACAATTTGAAATCAAATACCTATTTTATCGGTAGAATTATCATTCTCAATCGACAATTGGTAATTATGAGAAAATCAATTACGCTGTCAGAACAATGTACAGGTGTGTAAATACAACGTAAATTTAGTTTCTAACACTATGTACTTATATGTAGTTATAGTATGATGATTAAATCAAAAGTTTATTTGTTGATTATTATTAAATACATTGCTTAAACAAATAGTTTGGTGGCGACTGATAAGAAGAAGAGATAGAGAGAGAGGAAGGGGCAACGAACAAATGTCTGTCATATTGTGACCTATATTTGTACAGGCAATTTGTTTGAATTTCTATTTAGATTAGATATTTGTCTACATAAATATTGTTGTGTCATAATGGTCGAAAATGTTTTGTTGCCAGACCGTCAATCATGTGCTACCAGTAGCTTGCCGGGGACATTTTCGTTAGTTCGTGTAAGAATAAAAGGTGGTTAAAAGGAAATACAGGAAACAGACTTAGACATGACACATGATTATTTTAACCCGAATGTGCGCAACGTTTTTATATGGCAACGCTGGTACAATTCGGGTTAACTACTAGCACAGTCGAATTGGAATGACAAATTTCTTGCCAAATATTCATCAAATGGTGGAGTAAAGTAGATGTTATTTTTTTTTTACTCTAATTTTTTTTCTAATAAAAGTCAATAAAAAATTAAAAAATATTTTTAAATAGTTCCGTATATACCAGGTACGAAAATTCCTTGAAAGCAATGAAATGAGTGTTTTCATATATATATATATATATATAGAGATATTCTAAGATTGTGTTGGCCAGAATTCAACGCAGTCGATTATAGATAACAGATAATTCTTATATCCTTTCAATGCGATGAATATTTTCATCGATTATTTATAGATATTTTTTATAAGCTTTTGTAAAGGTGATCGGGTGTATATAAAAGCTACTGACCCAATTTTAGGAGTTTTTAGCTTGATCGTTCGAGGATTAAGGGATCAAAAAAAAAAATAAGTGATTCGAGTTTAGATACAAATATTGTTCATTTCAAAGAAATTGCAAGAAGCTCAATGGAAAATTTTTCTGGTCGCCTCGTTCCTAACAGTCTAGAATATTCTTAGATGAACCGATTAGAAAAAGATCCGGCTCGAAGGACCATGTAAATATTCAGACCCTAAATATCACCGCGATACAGCGGGTATTTGTCAATCTGGTTATTTGAGAATGTTAGAATTTCATTGCTGATATACAGCGATTCAGGTCAAGATAAAAAAGTTGTAACTTGTGGGTTGAGGAATAAAAGGGAATATTGGCTATTAACATTCAAATTATTAATAATTACTGAACAGATTGATACTCTTGAAATCTGATTTGAATAAATCTGAAGCTCTCTTATGCAATAGCCCGGTATTTTATTTAATTCTAGGCACCTGAAATCAATCTTCGTTCAGTCTTATTTGAAACTTTTCTTCGACAAATAAATAAATTCAATCATTAAAATTGTAATAATATTTCTTTGATTCAATTTCTATTCAACTATATTTACTTTAAGTTGACCTACATTTGCCATAAACCACATGTACGAGTACGTCTACCTATATGTACTCTACATATATACAATAAACGGAATCGTCATCATAACCCACATTTCAATAGGCCAGCCTAAATCGATATGTCAAGTGTATCAAAACTCTTATAAAGTCATTACATAAATACATGGTATTATCTCTATTTTGTACGCCCATGCACATTCAGAAATATTATATTTTAATCTGTGTGTTGCCATCGTAATCGGAGGGATTTTCCTTTCCTTAAATACAAAACTATTACAAGTCAAGTGATGTTAAATTGACCTAACTATTACGCTATAAATATAATGCATTGTGATTGTATTATATAAAAGCTTCTTATTAACTATGTATATAATCGGTTATGTATATATGTACATATATGTATACTCTATATACAAGTGTATACTATTTATGGCTTAGTTAGTTTGTACAATAATCTTCTTAATAGTCTTCTTCATTTATAACATTGTCCTTAAAACTGAACTGAACATAGCATAGTTTCGGGTTTTTGGGGGAACAAAAGGAATTCGCTGGCGAACATAGTTTTGTCCGATACATCCGCATCATACACATCATTTATGCATTGTATAATATAACACACACAGACACAGAGAGAGCCCAGAGATGAAAGTTTGAAATGTTCCGGAAAATTTTTTTATGGGACTTTTTAACATTTATTTGAAAATAAATTGAATATGAAGAGATACAAGTTCGTTCAACAATTATAATAAAAATAGATGGGAAAAGTTGTGTCAATCTGGGATATTGGGTACACAGATAGAAACTGATATGCTATTGTATATAAATATAACGTCGGATATCACTAGCCGTTTATGAGCATAGTATTAAAGTATAGTAGTATTTACTACAAAAAAGAAAATATAAAAAAAATAAAATATATATAGAAGAAAATCGATATCAAGTTCTTAAAGTCAAAAAGTTTTAAATTTATCTGTAAAAATATAGTAAAATCAAAAACAAAGTTTATATTTATGGTCTAATATGTAGACGACAAGTTTTTGTGCATGGCTAGCGTAACTAAGACAATAATTTAGTATATGTAGATTCTTTAAAAGATTGGAAAATCCAGATCACTTAACGATTATTAATTTCTTTGCTCATCCTTATATCAATGGCTAATTGTTCAGCTCTATCTATAATCAGTGATTCTTTAATGAGGAGTCGCGACCCAATTAGGGGTCATTTCACATTCAAACAGTGGGTTAATTGGGTGGGTTACGAAATTATAATATGAGTTTGAAAACTAAGTCCCATATGGAAAAAAGGTTGGGAATCTCTGATCTATATAGTTATGCAGTGGCGGCTCGTGAAGAATTATTGATCCTACATCCATGGTGAGACTATTTGAAGAAAAAAAACTTAAGTCATCTTTGATGGAAGAAAATGAAAAGGAATTTGGAGGCTCGACGAACATTTTCACTGATTTTTAAAAAAGTTACACAATTTTGAACTTTTTGAATAATAAAGACGTCATTTTGCAAATATTTTTGGATTTAAAGCATATTTTGTTAAAAAAAAAATTTAACCCTTTCAGCACCCGTACATTTTGAACATGGGTTAATTAAAAACTATTAGATATTTAATCAATTTTTTTCCTCAGTATATATTTGCACCTAAAGGCTTCAGTAAATTTTTAGAAAACGTTAACCCTTTAAGGTCCAAACGGTCCCTTTAACGGGTTTATTCGAAAAAACTATTTTAATGCACTAAAAACATAAAGAATGTCTCTTTGAACAAATTTAGGTGAATTAAATTTTTTTTTTTGGTTAACCCTTTCAATGTGTAGACTTTTTTTAAAACTTTTTTTCCAAAAAATTCACTTTACAAAAAATACTGAAAATATAAAATAATATAGAAATACAAAGTCTCAAAATTGCATATAAGAATATTTAAGAATTTAAAAAAAAACCGTAAAATTAAAAAAAAAAATGGATTTTATCATACATAGTGGCTTCCAACAACACTTTCTTTGTCTAATTAAAAAAAAAACTTAATACCACCAAAGTTTTAATTAAAAATTATTTTGTAAATTAATAAATTTTCCCTTTCCAAATAAATTAAAAAAATGTTGGTTCTACACATAACAATAGAAGTATACGTCATATAAAATGAAGTATAAAATTTCACTCCTAAGGGACGAAAAGGTTATATCCTTCGATATTAAATTCAATTGTACCCGGAAGGTTTGTAGAAAATTGATATCATTTTAGGTTTCAAATAATATCGAACAAGTTTAGATTTTCTCAAACAATTTTCAATTTATTTATAATAAATCAAACACATATTGTTACAAACAACTAACTCTAGGTCTAGTCTAGATACATAAGTATATTCCAAAAATGGCGTAAGACACTTGTGCAGAATATTATTCGGTAACATAAATCATTTCAATTTTTGCTTCTATCTATGTACAATGTACTACACTATAATAAAGACGTACCCGACAACAATCAACAATACACGAAGATTCTGATAGAGAGTATGCCAGCTATTTGCATTTCCACTTTCCGTACATTGCATTTGCATCACAATTCAATTCACATTCTTGGTAAATTCAATTCAATATTTATACAGAGTATACTCTCGCAGCTACCTACCTACCTATGTACATAAATACCTAACCATGGACATATATAACAAAATCTAAGAGAAACTTTCAATTGTTATAATAAATTTTGAATAGAAATTATTTCAAATATACGCGGCAATGATTATTCTGTTAGGATTTCCGTTTAAAAACTTTTCTCTGCCATTGACAGGATACTTGATTATATACTTTGCACTGGAAAATCATAATGACGTGGTCTTCCAATCATAGTTTAATAGGTTGGAGAAGAAGTTAGAAGAGTTTATTACTTATGTATATGTATAGAGATTGTTGTTTGGATTGGATATGAAGAATTGTTGAAACTTGTTCTTTGGAAGCACACTCGGTTACGCACTCACACTGAATACGAACGTTAATTAACTATCAAAAACCAATGTATAATTTCTTTCGAAACCAAATGGCTCAGTGGCAGAGGTAGTGCCTTTGGAACGGGAGGTCTCGGGTTCGATCTCTGTCTGGGAGTAAATTATGAAGTGTTTTTCTCTCGTACGGAGTTTGAACGTTAACCTTAGTGGATGATCGGATTCCACTTAAAAATGGTGGTCCAGGACATCATTTCAAGGAATAATTGCCAGTTGTCAAGGAAACACTTCAAATGTTAGAAAAAATATCTTGAGGTATGAGAATTTGTGGAATTTGGCAATTGAAGTGTTTTCAACTGGAATATTCTTTAACCCGGATAAGGATTGATTGTGTGACCAGCAACCACACATTTTAAAATAAAAATAACCGCTGTAAATGCTCTTTAAGAGTTAGGGCAAGGGCCGCCGATGATGATGACTTTTCCGAAAAATATTTTCCAAGATCTAACGATTTTAGAATTTTGCTGCATCTAAAATGCATTTGTCGTTCATGGGTTAGCTATTTGGAATTATTTACTGAACAATGTTTAGGTTATGTCTTATTTGTCATTTTAAGAAGACCTTTAAACGGTTTCACAATTTTTAAGGATATGTTCGGATAATATAATTTTCTTATTTTGGAGTACTCCACACAAAGAAGAACTAAATTAGTGACTGTTTATGATTGTGATTTCTGTATTGGTTGTGTGTTTGTTCCCTTTTTCCCCTCCCCCCAGATCTTCTTCTTCATTTCTTGTATTATTCCTTTACCATTCAGCTCTATTTGGTAAACCTAATGAGTTCACTTCATTTAAATCCCACCGCTGTGTTAGCAGCCTTTTTTTTTTTTTTTTTTTAAGTAGGGATAAGTTTTTATTTCTAAGTGGACACTGTGTACCCTCTGTGTACACGAAACAAACGAACATCCGCTATAAATGTGAGAAATAATTTTAAAAAAGCTCAATTGCCCAATTTATTGTACCAGTGGCGTAGGCAGTCATCTTCATATGTAATAAATTGTCCAAATAAAATATTCCAATATTGACACAGGATATTTTCATAGAGTAAATATGAGCAAATATTTTTACGATACCAATTTGTCAAAAAATAAATAATTTCGATAATATTTTGTTTACTCTCTCTCACGAGCAAATAAAGATAATTTAAAGCCCCAAAAATGTGATTCAGATCGGTGACGCTGTTTATTTTACCGTGTGCCATATAAATACATGCCCGACCAAAGGCGCTTTTATACCAAAAAAAAAAGAAAAAGAAAAAATACAAATACAGGAAAATGGTCTCTATGAAAAACCTATGTCAATGCCAGAAACATATTTTCACACAGAACACCAGCACATTACTATTTAGGGGGGGTATATGTAAGAGTAAAGTTAGTAGATAGATCTTTGTATAGTTCAGCTATATATTAGCCATATAGGGAAGGTTTTCTATTTGGTATTGTAGTACAAGGGCTATATATGTAGGTACAGTACGCATATATACAATTCGAACATATAGAGCTGAAGTTCTTTTTCTTTTTTTTTTTTTTCTAAAAACACTCAAAATTAGGGATCAAAAGAAGACGAAGAAGAGGAAGCAAAAAAAAAAAAAGTCTACCATAAATTGTGTAAATAAAGAAAACTTTCTTTAATTTATTTAGCAGCCCTCTATGTTAACCTCTATCAGAGTAGATAAAGCAAAGAAAGAAAGGTGTGCCATTTTACAGGAAAATAATACACCACATCCAGTGGGTCCGGCCTGAAAGCAGAAGCTTAACAGGAGCGAAGTAACCATAGTGCGCTAAAAAGTTTTTTTTTTTTATTTTAGTTTTTTTTCTTCCTTTCTTTCGTTCTGTTGGTTAGGTTTTTCTCTACCCTCAAGATAAAATTGGCGTTTCAATTTAATTTAAAACTCACTTGACGTACATAAGTACATTATATATATAAGTATATATATATACATCTATATATATAACTACTACACAATATTGATTAGTGTTTTTACTTCGTGGCGCATTTTTAATGTTAATGGAAATGGAAAATTTAACGTTGGAAGTATTACGGATGTGTATAGAGAAATAGATGGGAAAGGATGAGTTGAGTTTTTTGTTTTGTGTTTTTTTTTTTTTTTGTGTGTGTGCTATTTTCTTCAAAGCAAAATTGGTATCGGCACTTGGTAATGTAGTAGGTAATTAAACTAATTTTCGTATACCAAAAGAGCATTGCCTAATGGGGATACTAAATGGTCTTGAATTTCGATTGGGTTTAGTATAGTTAATTAATGGCCTAAAGCAAATAAAAAAAAAACAAAAAAAACTTTGTTTTACAATTCAGTTAAGTATTTGTTTGTTTGTTCGTTTGTTTTTCTGCTAAGCCATTTTGATTATGTCATTTCTTATAATTAATCATAAAATGTCTGACATTTGTTTTCTCAAAAACATTCGATGGCGAATTACTTAAATTGAAATTAATTAAATTTGGTTTTTCAATAAATATTTTACTTGACTTATGTATATTCTTGAGTGAAAACCGACACAAATGGCTCAGTGGTAGATCCCGGGTTCGATTTCTGTCTGTGAGTAAAAATATTGAATACGAAAAATTGAGCTTTGAGTCGAGTGGTTCGGATTCTACTTCAAAATGTAGTTCTCATTTCAGAGAATAATTGCTGAAATTCACCAATTCTACGAAGGAAACATTTCAAATGTTAGAAAAAACATCTAAAGTATGAGAATTTCTGTAGACTTTGGCAGTTGCAGTATTTTCACCTGAAACGATGTGACGAAGTCCCCCCCCCCACTGAAGTACGGTCGAGCGGGAGGGTAACGCCCTCCCCTTTTTTTACACAAAAAAAAACCAGTTCCAAGAAAACTCCACAAGAGCTTTGAAGAAATCGACTATGAACTGGCAGATCGGCTATGAACCGACAGATATGGCGAGCAGTTAGGGATTAGCCAAAAGAGCCCACCTAGAGCTAAGAAGGCTAAATCGTTCTTGAGTGAAAAATCATAGTAAAAAAAAGGTGGATTTTGTTTTCTGATATTGATAGGTAATTCGTCTGAAACATAGCTGTACTTACCACCAACGGTCCTCTATAGCAAATTCTCTTCCGTGTCACCAAAATCCAAATATACAAAGTGTTTATGGTACATTTTGTGGTACACATTTACCAACACAAAACAAAACACCTAATCACAAATTCAATTAATTCAAAATGCCAAATTATTATAAAACCGCGATATAATTCCAACAAAGATTATTGACAAACATTTTTTGCTTACGGAATCCGCGAATAAATAAATTCCTAGCTAATTGACTGATGACTGATTAAAAAAAATAAAAAACATTCCTTAAGCACAATTGTAAATAATAATTGATCGACTCGACTCAAATACTGTCCGGATATTACTAACAATGTCCTCCCCACCGAATATTTAGTATTTAGACAATAGTCCTGACCTAACGGTAAACATAAAATTTGTATTTTTACTTAGTATGGCAAATTGTTAAGAATAGGTACCTGGTACCTACACACATACCTAGATAGGAAATTTTTTGTGTCACTTTTAATAGTAAAATCATTTTTAAATTTAAATTATATTTTATGACAGGGATGAACTTAGCAGAATTGTTTGTCTCTATAATTTAATTTGATAATTTTCGCTACCTACTCCTAATTTATTTGTTTGTTTTTCCGACTATTCATGGCAATCTATTTGAAGTCTTAAAAATATTAAGGAAAAAAATTATTTTTAGAAAAAAAAATAACTAATTTTTAGGGATTAACAGGATTTTGTTGAAAAAGTTCGACCACCTAATAACTTTTGAGTGAAAAGAGATAGAATTTTTTCTTGTTGTTGAATTCTTTTTAGGACGTAATTTATCCTATTAGATCCTAAAGGAAAAATAAATAGTTCTGGCTATTCTTAAATGGAAGTAGATTTGAAAATATGTGTGTAAAATCAGAAACAGAACAGTTTTGTTAATTGAAAAATAGGAAAAATATGCTTTGCTAAGTTTGCCATCAAAATTCGGTGAAAAATATAAAATTTCATTTCAATTAAAAAAATTTCGAAAATGGTTAAGATTTTGAAAATCCTTTCAGAAATAACAAAACTTTGGGCGATTATGTGTAAAAAAGCCCCTCAAACCGCGAAAATAGACGAACATTTCAATAAGCCATAAAACAAGAACAAAATTAACAAAAAAAAAAATAGAATAGGGAAATTTTGAATTTTGGTATAAGAAACCCAAAAAAAAATTAAAATTACTCCATTTGGAATAGGAAAATTCCAGTTTTGAGATGAAAACGCTCACTTATAGAGCAATAAACGGAATACTAATTGAATTAGTAAAAAATATAAACTTTAGAAAAAAAATTGCTTGTCTCGCTCTGATTTAAATATAAACTTTAGAAAATATTTGCTTGTTTCGCTCTGATTTAAATATAAACTTTAGAAAAAAATGTGCTTGTCTCGCTCTGATTTAAATATAAACTTTAGAAAATATTTGCTTGTCTCGCTCTGATTTAAATATAAACTTTAGAAAGTATTTGCTTGTCTCGCTCTAATTTAAATATTAATTTTTGAAAATATTTGCTTGTTTCGCTCTGATTTCAACAATAACAACAACAACAAACAAAATTATATAATCATAACTACAAAAGATGTAGTGAGTTGACGAGATTTTCATACGTCACAGTGCGGTGAGAATAACACAGCGGAAGAGAGAATAGAAAAATCACAAAACATAAAATAATTACATATTCTCACTTTACTACAACTATCTGTCTCTTTCTGTTCATTCATAAGTTTGCTTTACTCTATTCTATGCGACGATGGTGTTTGGCAAATAAGGAGAAATCGAATTAAGACAGCAAACCAAAAGTAGTTAATTACAGGGTGATCTCAGTAATTATCTGTAACTATGCAATAATTATATATGAAAGGAGCCAGTTTAAATCGTTTTTTATTCCTCTCTGTGTTTAAAAATTTGCAAATTGACAGGGATCCTCTCTACTTGCAATATATTTCTAAATACGACTCTGTGCACACATCATCTGCTAAATTAAACACAATTCCATAATAAAAAGTTATTTGTTTATGCACACAGGTATCTACAAAAGTTTTAAAAAAATTCCACGCCAGGTCGAGATTCTTTAATAGAACATAAAGTTGCTAAATATATATTCAGCGTACGGCTTAAATATACAAATAAAAAAAAATTTAATATTTCAAAAAAAAAAAAAAAAAAAATTCAAAATCAAAAATTTTGTATACACAAATCCCAAACCAATAACGGCTTGACTTTACAATTGGCATATAACATATTCATATATGTATGTATGTATGTATGTATATATGTATACGTAGTCTTATATTGTTCTCTAAGTTTTTGAAACGTATTTTGGAATGCTTTTTTAAAGCTTTATATTACACAGTTTTGGCAAACGAATATGCTATTAATTCAAGCAATGCCGTTTCTATTTAGGGTAATATTGCAGTAACATTTCCTGAATACGAATATGATAAAATTCATAAAAGCCACAATTTGTGTACAAAGTATACCATTTCACAGGTCTTCACTGTTATTAGAAAACATAAAAACATATCATTTCTTCTATGTATGTATATATATGTATATAGGGTAAAGCATCTTTCCATGTATGTAGGTAATAGTACCAGAGAATATATAACAATATGAATGATTCAAAGAAACAATCGCAACAAACGCCCATGTTTAATTCAAATCTAACAATTGAAAATCGGCAAATGGTTTAAAGTGTGTGCAAATAGGACATAGAACGTCTCCGAAATATACATTTAGAATTTCCTGCACATGATCACACAATAATACCCCAGTTTTTTTTTTTTTTTTATTTTTTTTTTGCTTATTTTTTTCTTCTTCTTCTTCATCTTCTTTTTTGTTTCCGTTAAGAAAACACAAGAAAATGGCCTGGAAAATTTAAATATTCTTTGTACAGCCGGGTGTCGATAAGTAGATTGTATGACTTTTCCCTTCTATTTACATTAGATTGTAGATTCAGTGGTGTATTCTGAAGATGAAAAATAATAATTAGATTTTAATTGTCTACTGCTATACCAACGACATTAATTTTATTTTGGTCTCTGGATTTGTTACATTTGTTACATTTGTTGCCACCGACCAAATGGCTCAGAGCAATGAGTGGTTGCCTTTGGAGCGGGAGGTCCCGGGTTCAAGTCCGACTGGCGTAAAACATGAAAGTGTTTTTCTCTGGCAGATTAATTTGAATCTAAGGCCGGGTGGTTGGATTTCACTTAAAAAAAGTCTAAATAATGACATTATATCTAAATGACAA
>JANSTT010018339.1:0-14077 GCA_026745375.1 Platyura marginata
GTAAATAATAAACAAGTACTCATACGGGTATATTATAATCGGCGTAGCCAATTTTTCCTTCTTTACTGGTTTTTTTTGCTTTAGTCTGATAAGAGTTAAAGGTAACGAATGTATTATTCTGTCATCATAAAATATCTGTTCCGCTGAGATTTTATTCTGTATTAATATGAGCTGAACGGAAATCAAAGTAAAGGAGGTATAGGTGTGTGTGTGTGCTACATTTTGGTATTAAAATTAATTAATAAAAAAAAACTCGTACAATGATCTTCTACTTAGTGTAATGTAAAGATACAGTAAAGATAAAATATTTGTAGTTGATAGTGCTAGTTACAAGCGATCTTAGTTTTGCCAAAGTGCTTTATTAATTTTCTTTTAATTTCAGTTTTTAATTCAATAATAACAGCGACAAATTTATTAAAATCCTACCCCTATATTTCATTAAATTATTTTTGATTTTTTTTTGTTTTTGTTTTTTTTACTTATAACTGCACTGGTAAACTGTAGTTCATCTAAAATATTCATACAAATTTACCTGCAGCTTGAATTGATCCGAGCATATCAGCCAACAATTCTGGATCAGGGTAGCCGATTGTCAAGGCACCATCTAGTGACGAACCGGAATCGGGTGCTTGGACAGCTTCGCGTAACTGTAATGTAACAGAACCCTCAGCACCCATTGACGCACTGCACATTAACACTCTAGGTGGGGCTAAGCCGGTAAGAGGAAGTCGCAATCCTCCTTGTACCTGTAAAATGAAATAAAAAAAAAAAAAACATTTTTATATGAGAAAATTCAATGGAAATATGACAGATTCTCTCTGCTATGTGTATTATATATATATTTATTTATTTACATAACAATGTTATGTATATTTTGAAAATAAATTTTTCTGGAAAATTTACGTGCTCAAATTTTCTTTCATATGTAAATATCAAATATCAAAAAATAAGTCATGTATTTATGAGAGCATGCATATGTCTGTCTGATGGTATTTTGATGATGTTCTAGTGGCATAGATGTGTTTTTTTCTTTACATACCTACTTATATATACATACATATATACATATATGATACGTTTTAGTTATTATTTTTCATAGAAATTGTTTTCTTGTCGGGCAGAATATTTTTGAATTGTCTTTTATTTCTATAGGTAATAGAAAATTGGTATGTGTACGAACATCAAGAACTTTTTGAATATTTCATACAATATTTTGTTGAGTTGAATTTTTGTATTTTAGACAAGTAAGTAAACTAAAATTGTACCGACTTGAATTAATTTTTACAAATTCATGTATGAAATTTGATACACTTTTGCAATTAATTGTATTTATGGTTAGTTATTATCGAAATTTTCACTTCATCATTGGCGCAAGGCCATAATTGTGATATAGGTGATCTGATCTATGATCGATTTCGTCACCGAACTGTTATTAAACTAACTGAACTAAAAATTGTTTTTAAAACTATGAGAAATTAAGTGAAAAGGGTATTTGGAGTGGAGAGCGCTATTAAAATAAAAGAATTTTGATGAAATTTCTATAAACACAGTCTGAGAAACAGTTTATTCTGTCGATCTGTAGAGTTTGATAATTTCATCAAGTGTTTTTTTCCAAAAATGTAGTTTTTATTATTTTTGATTTTTTTTGTGGTACATACATACATAAATACATACATATAGGTATATTATATAGAGAAACATTTTAATTTGCTTTTGACATTCTATTCTATGTATTCAACAATAACAATCGCATATATAAATTTAATTTGCTTCAGTGAGTTTGAATTTGAAATTTGAAACACACAGACAGGAGAGGCAGAGCGAATAGTGAAAATATGCACATTTCAGTAATATCAAATTGAAAAGAATTCCATTCGGAATGTCGGTTGGAATAATTAATAAAATCCTTTGACATGAAACTACATTTGATGTGTTCACAATAAAAAGCAAAAAAAAAAAAAAAGAAAACGAAAAAAAAAAATGCAAAAGAATAGTTCTGACATTTTTTTTTATAGTTAATCAAATCATTTATTTAGAGATAGCAAATTTGCATGAATAATTGCTATGTTAGTTAGAGTATGGTTGTGTTTTATGGTTTTATTTCAATAGGAAATTTAAGGTAATTGAATTTAAATTTTTCTGTGTGGTATTATAATTTAGAGAGTTTCCAATTTCCAATCTCTTTAGTTAATATCGTCTTGGTTATTTGACGAGTAAGGAACATACATACATATACATACATATAGACGAGTATATGACAAAATGTCCTTGTACCTATATAGCCAAAAATGAAAATGTAATTATTCATAATTATTATGTACTAACTATTGAAGGGGTTTAGAGGTTAACTTCATTATATTTTGGGTTCGATCATCATCTATCATTGAATATAATGAGTAATTAACTTTTACAAGAGAATACACTTCGGTGATTTACAAACGATGGGATAGAATTAATAGTAGCTGTGGGATTAATTTTGAGTAATTTTAAATTTCTATATTTGTTTCGGAAGAGTTTCTTAATACTAAAACCTTAAGACCTTTAATATATATATACGCTATGTGTGTATGTATGTATGTATATTTATATTCTATGCCTTTATATGTATATGTACTATATAGATATGCTCCCGAGCAAATATCGTTAGAGAAAAATCAGTAAAATTTCTTGAATTTTTATGTTCTATATTATATAGAACTTTAAGAATGTTTAGAATACAGAGAAATCCATTTATATATTTGTGAGGAAAATAATCGGGTGAGCCAAACAAAACTTAGAATTGTGCCTTTCTTGGCAAACCACATATATGTGAAACGGTCGGTGGTTTGGGTGAGTATATAATACCCTTAAGAATAGTTGTTTTTAAAGAATAAACAAGAAATGGCATATTTTTAATGAAAATTAAAGTTCTCGTTACGATTTAAAGATATATACATATATGATATATACATATATGTATGTAACGTATAATGTGCGAATTTAATTAAAATTAACTATTGCAAAGTACTGGTCTAGGGATAATTTATGAAATTGGTTGCTGTAGAATGTAGATTTTTGCACTTCCAAATAATTTGTGGTCAAATCGAAACATAAAAGTTTCCTTATATTTTGTCAAGTAACTAATATGAAACTAAATTGTAACTTTGTAATAAATTTCAATTAATTTCTCAAGCCAAAACATTCATCATTATTTGAAACTTTAAAATTCGATTGAAACCTAAAAGTTACATATGAAAAAAAAGAGTCAAATAAAAATTTACAATTTTGGTGATTTTTTTATTATTGAATTAATTTATACCAATTTGTAACCTATTCGTTTCAACTCTTATTCTAGATGCCTAGAACATTTCATATGAACTATAAAAAAACACATTAAATTTAATTAATTCTTCTCAAAACTAATTTTTAATTATATGTTCTCAATGTCATTTTCAATTAAATAAAGTTCCACATTCTAAACTATTTTTAATAAATGTTAATTTAATTTAATTTAATTTAAAAATAGATAACAAAAAGTAAAAAAAAATTTTGTTTCTCTAATAACTGACATTTTAAAAAAGAATTTATTATACTTAATAATTTTTTGCTAATAGCCACTATAAGAATTTTAACGCCTGTCTGTTGTTGGTGTTACCGCTGCCAATTGCCAATATTTTCTCGAAATAGTACAACTATTTTTGGTTTATCTTCTTGCAATATTCAACACTCGAGTGGACGCGCATCATGTTCAATGTTCTTGTTGTTGCATACGAGTAATGCAAACAAAAATTTCAACATATGCTCCTTCTAATTACCTTTATACAATTAATGGGCATATGGTTGAGGCCGGCAGAAATTTTTGTTTATAAAAATAAATTATACCTTGTGGATTGTCTTAGTTGCTAAAATTAACAGAAAATTTTATTAGTGTATCGCACAAGCATGATACGGTCATATACCAGAACGTAGGATGAGCCGTTGATTTAATTTGTCTAAAATGTTGTGGTGATTAGTGATGAAATTTTCATGTCGTAAAATAAGTTATCTTTAATAGCCCCAACATAGGTGGTATTAAATATGGTATTTATAAATTATAACAATAATTATAAGCCATTCCATGTGCGATGTCACGGTCAGAGTAAAATGTTTTTTTTTTTCATTTTTTTTTTGCTTTTAATTTATTTTTAACAGACATTTTTAACGATCCTATAAAAATGAATGAAACAAGTATGAATAGGCGTTGGTGTTGCAGGAAACTTGTTAACATTTATCTTTATTCCGGAAGGAATGCTCTTTATATATTTATACAGATGATGAAAATAAATTAATTTTTGAAAAATTGGTCCAAATTCATTTACAATGTCATGGTGACTGATTCGATGTAGTTATTTTAATATTTAATACGTTAACTACTCCATTGCAGAAGTTATGGGCAATGCGTGCGTTAGTGAAAGCTTACGGTGTATTTAGAAAAAAAACTATGCGTCTGAATTTAACTATAATTTCTTGGCCGAATAATTTTTTTTTTTTTTTTGGTTTAGCGATTTGATAAGTTTAGGAAAAACTGCTGTATATGATGTCACATGTTTTGTTATCAATTTTAAGGATATTTAATTTTCTTCTGAAGTTTTTAGAAGTTCCAAAAAGGAAAATAATTGAATTATTCAATTTGGTCTGGTACCACTGATGAAGTGAAAAATAAGCGGTGATCGCTATGATTATATAAATACAATTCATACTGGATTATGTATTAGATTATGTTTATACATAATAAATGGTCTCTAATATGAGAATTGAATCAAGTTTTGCATAATGTATACATACAACTAAGCCTTAGGTGTTTTTGTCTTATGCCTACTATTAGTTGCAGTTATAAAAAAATTTAAAAAAAAACAAAAATAATGAATGAATTTACTACACCATGAACTTAATACGATATGACTCTAAAGCCAAAGGATTTTTCAAAGTTATGGTTGCTTCTAAGCAAACATAGGTTCATTAATTTAACAATTAAAAAAGAGAATCGCATAACGTAGGCAAATAAGTTGAAAATTATAAATTCAAGAGCATTCGAGAGAAAACAAATGATAAGCTCACTTCCTACAAGGCAAGTTAGTTAGAAGTTATGTTTACAAGAAAAAGCGTTTAATAATTCCAAATAATTTCATTTCTCAGTCATGCTTGTTTAGGTTTTCTTCGAATTTTCGATATTCGTCTTGAGACTAAGATCGCTTTCGGTTTTTCGTATATATGTATATGTAAATGTACTGCCGAAAAGCCCATTAAAACCAATCCCACCACCATACAATTAACTGACATTTTCAAGTATTGGTACCGCCCGTGGTTAATTTAAACAGCGTGCCTTCGTACGTACCATTTATTTATTTAAAATATTTTATGTTTTATGTGAATCGTTACAATTTCCTGGAAACGTTCTGCCCTGTAAATAATGAAAAATAATTATTTATTCATTGTACACATTAGGAAAGCACACTTGCCACCCTCCTATTTATGTTATCTACAGAATTATTGATGTTACATCAGAATAGTATTTATAGTAGCAATGTATGTATGCGTATGTGTAAGCATCGAAATTGAACACACTTCATTTTACGGTAAATCATAAATTATAACCATTATTTATTGTCTTTAGCCTATAACATTTATTTCACTAACGAATTGGACTGCCTTGTGCTTTAACGAGGAAACATTTCATGAATAGGTAACCCAGTTACAAATATATTGTTGAAGACACACCGAGAACGTGTCCTTAGTTTATTGCGTTCATAAATTTCCACTACACAGAGAATAAACTTGAAAAACCTTTTACCGCCGATATACTATATGTATATAATAAAGCTTCTTCCACTGTCTGTGTACATAAAGCCTATTCAGAAAGTCTGAATCAATAAAAGGGTTCGTATACATTCTACCTCTGACTATAGATAGGTAGGTAGGTATATCAAAAGTAAATCAGTTTTTATCACCTAAACCAAGTATAGCTTTTCTTCTAAATTCAATTATTTATTTTTATTTTCTTCCATTTAGATTATTTTTAGCCCTTAAACTTAAGCATCAACAACAACTCATAAAAAGTACCTTATGTACCTATCTTACAATATACATACATATATGTATGTACGTACTTGCCTATATATGAGTGCACAATATATGTAGTTGGTATACGTACATGTTCAACCGCTGTATGTACTATGTATATAAGGTGTATTGTATAGAAAAATGGTGGATTTAGGACACAAAAAACTTTTTCAACCATATACTTATGTGGAGTAGGTGGTGCCTGTGCTTACTTTCTAACTCCAAAAGTGTTGAGTTGTTAAACACTCACGGTTAGCAGGTAACTGAACTATTTTTTTTTTTTTTTTTGTAATTTCAAAGTAATTGAAACTTGGTATGCACAATTAATAGTATATTTTTGAAGGCTCATTCAAATATTTACATACTTTTTCTACGTTAGAAAAATGTATATCAACCGAGTAGGAAATATTAAAGGCATGCAATTAAAATGTTCTAATGCAAAGAAACTGAATTGAAATAACAGCCTTTAAAGAACAAAAAAAAAAAAAGAAAAAAAGAACAAAACACACCAAAACAAAATTCTATACCAAACTCGACCTCGATTTAGAGTTGTGTTCTCTAAATATACATACATAAAGTTGTAATTTTCATAAAAAGAGATCCTTGAATTTTCAACTCGGATCCATATACATATGCACATATGTACATATGTATGTGTGTAGTGTAATATTTCTGAGCGAGACAAGCAGTAGAATTTCAACATTTTTCAAGTGAAATGAGCTTTAATGCACATTATTATATACATGCTCATTATGTAGGTATATATACCTACTTATTGACACATTAATTGGACTTGGTGTATTTTTCTCTATAATTTTTTAAGTAAATCGGTCTCCCCATTAGGATTGCCACAAATATTTTTGATAAATTATCATTTTTTTTTTTAAAAAAAAGTATTCTTGTGACACATTTTCGCGAGTTCCGGGATATTTAACTCTTAATGTTAAAAAAAACAATAAATAATTAGAATATTTTTCGTACAACATCAACATTCAGGATGATGTACAAAATTGAAAAAGGATTTTTCCTATAGGAACATTTTGACGGGTTAGTATTAATATTGTTATTGAATAAAATTTTTCAAGAAAAGAAATTCAAGATGATTTATTTTTTTAACATTTCAACAAGATTTCTTAAAATTTCAATCAATAGATGAAACTGAATAATTGTATTTAAGAAAAACTTGTGACCTAACATATTAAGTACCAGAACAGGTGTTATTTGTGAAATAAATCAGTAAGATTTTAAAAAAAGTTTATTTATGTACGAAACAAGCAATACCAAGACATTTTACCCTGTGTGACAACCTTTGTCCCAGTCTCCCCTTAACAAGTTGAACAAAATAACTGAAAATGTTGTAAAGAATAAATAATAAAAATGTCCAATGTGCACACAAACGGAGCAAGCAATTTTTTTTTAAATATACTTAACAACGTACTTGCTATTTTCAGAATCATTAATTATCCCAAGCCTCTACACTACAGGGTTTTTGATTTTAACTTTTCGTCTTGATAATAATTTTTTTTTTTTAATTTAAAAATTCATGTCGCTTTAAAAATGTTTATGGAGCAATGGAGTACGTGAGTATATTTATCTGCATCTAAATTTTCCAAAACCACTGAGCAACCACATATCTATTTCTCTACGGTTTTACGTATATACTAAAATCATTGTAAAATTTTGTAATTTATTTGAAAACGTTTTTCTTTACGTAGATAGATACTTTGAAACACTAAATTAATGTTCAGTCGAGTAAAGGTTATTATTAATATTACGTGAGCCAAAAAAACAAAAAAAAAATTCTATTTACTTTTTGTTGAAAAAAAACCACTTTAAAGTAGAAACAAAAAATTTGAATATAAAACCCAGATTTACCTTTTTAATTTAATTTTCAATAAAGCACAAGATAAATTAATTATCCTTTTTACCTCTACATACATAGTCTCTAGACTAGAACTACCAATCTTTGGCTAGTGCAGCAATATATTTTAAATTACCATACCGAAATTTGATATTTTTTGTTTAAATTGGTTTATTTTTCAAATTTTTTATTTAATTTTCTGTTTCGACCAGATTGTGTATTTGATAGATTAAAAAAAAAAATAATAAAAAATACAAATATATCATTAACAACAAATACAAAAATAAGTGGTCCTAAGAGACTATATATACAATACAATATGTAATGTCGGATTAATGTCCAATTAAAAAAAAAAACAATTCATCATTCTATTAAGATAAAGAAACACAATTATGACATTCTTTTCTATATTTGTTTATACGAGCAAATTCATTTGAAATGAGTAATTCGTCTGGTTATATTAATGAATGAAAATTGTTATTGAACAAATAATATGAATTTGTAAATACAAATTAATTACAAAACAACTATGTTATTTACCTATATCTACACTTAAAAACATACCACACTTTTATGTTTGTAATAATATTTTGCAAAATTCTGTAATGTATTTTTACGTCATACAATTTGGCAATAATCCAGTGCACAGATAATATTATGAAGATACAAAATGTGTGTTTTAATAAGTAATGAGCGGTGACGTCACCAGAAAGTCGAATGACAGCTGCCAAAAATCATACATATAAATTACTTGTAAAATATTAAATATTTTTATATACATATACAATACATACATATAACATAATATGTAACATAGAATACATACGGACTATGTAATGTTTAGTTATGTATATGTAGGTATAGTGTGATGAGACGAGTTTTTGGTTAAAAGTAAAAATAATAAACTTTGTTAAATATGTTATTTTATTTTGAATAGGTATACATATACATATACATATACAAAATATGTAATATCTTCGAGAGAATATTAAATTTACATAAATATTTGCTGTAAAAACACATTTTCCATTTGTTATGCTTACTGTTATATTGAATGTATAATGCATATTGGGAGCGGTTTGCTTGTTTGTTCACACATGGAATGACTGATGTTTTTGGCCAATTTTAAACTAAAACTATACAATAAATTCGAAATTGTTACAGTGGCGGATGTAGCGTACGACAAGGAGGGAGTGGGAAGGACATTTGCTAGTGTTTCCAGCATAGCATATCCAGGATTTTTGTAAGGCGGTTATTTTGAGAAATAAACCGACCATTTCTGTAACATATTTTTGTCTGTAAATGATTATAAATTTGTTTTATTCAAATGTTCAATTAGTAGGATTGCAAAGGAAGCGAGCATAATAGCAATTTTTCTATGAAAAGTATGAATAGAAAATTTTGCGTTGATTGTCAAGAATGTATGAAAAAATATGGAATTTTTTCCTTTGGAAATTTCAATTTAATAGAAAAACAGTTTTGTTTCTTTTCGAAAAAAATTTAATTCATTTTGCTCGCTTCGTTCATAGACTAAAAAAAGAACTGGAAGAATATGTATATGTTGTGTGGTATGTATCTGGATTGTTTATATCTAACAGCATACATACTATCTATAAATGAAGAATTGGCTTGACCGAGCGGTCTCAGACATACGTTAGTTCGATTCCCATCAAGGCCTTTGGGTGTTGTGTTTGTTCGAAAAATTCATACATTTACTTACATTTATATTGAAATCTCTAAATGCGACTAATATGTAGATGAAAAATCAGAATTAGATTTTCCTTGTAGGTAATTATCAAATTAAGTAAATTTATGAACTTAGGTATTACCTTATTTCAACCCTGCGCATAAATATATGTATATATTATGTGTACATACTCGTATAGGTTATAATAATAATGCATTAAGATGTAAATTTTTCACGCGTTGATCATAAAACGTGCTAAGCAATAAAAACTTTAATAGCATAAGTAGATGTACAAGATTTTGTAAAATTTGAAATTTGAAATTTATTATGACAATCTATGACTATATGATTACCATACAATCTAGTTTTTCCAAATTCTTAGACGGTCTGACATTGGCACCGGTTCAAAAAGATTAACCTTGAAGAATATTTATTATAATTATGTGAAGAAATATAACATACTTCTCCTTTCTGAACTGATACCCTTTGCATTAACAAAATTTAATAATAGACACCGCAGGAAAGATAAATAAATTAGTTTCGTTTGGTCTATAGTAATCTGGGTGACATGGCCGAGATTTATTGTATCAGATTTGCCGCACTTTTTAGTCGCTCACGCATATTATTTTTTTATTTTTCTTTTTCTTTTTTTTTCTTTTTTTTTTCATTTTTTTTTTTGGCACTTTTAACACGGAACTGTTTTCGCAAGAGATGCTTAACACGTTTAGAGTTGTGTCACTATAAGTGAACAGGTAATTTTTGAGTTAAGCTATAAATTAATCAAGATCTGCTTTACGATGTGTTGAAATAAATCCTTAATTTTCAAGTCGTAATTTTACTTTATTTTGCTCACTGATACCTACACAAGTACGTGATACTTAAAATATTTTACAATAAATTACTTTTTCTATTTTTAATTAACGCACACTTATTGTAGAAATGGTGAAAAATTGAAATAATTAACGAATACACACAGCGACGATTTTTCAATTCCTCCACTTAATATTGTGATCCTTTGAACTTAACAACTAATTATTCTAATTATTTTTTGAAGCAATTTTTTAAATGCCACAAAATAAAAAAAAATAATAAAAATATCCCGACAAATATTTATTCGATTTGGACGAACAATCTAAAACACAACCACCATCGAGACAATTCAAATACTCTAGTCAGAGATTAATTTTATTTGAATACAAAGAATAATGAAACTAATTTTAAACACATTGTGTTGATTCTATTGTCTTGTCAAGTCTTTAGCAGAGTGTTGAGACACTTCCAATAAATTTAGTTATTGTTTATAAAAGCCACAACAATATGTCCAGCCAAAATATAAACATTTTGTGTTAAAAATAAAATTAGAAAATAAAAATTTAAAAGTTACATTAAGAAAATTAATTGGATGGACATAAGTATCCATATAATAGAAGTAATTTTCTAATTTAAGTGTGTAATTTATTCTGTTGAAATAATATAAATAAAATGGAATTTACCAGCGAAGTATATAAAAAAAAATTACTAAAATAAAAATTAAAACTTTCAAATTTACAGTATAGGTGTGTCTGTGTAGGTATGATACCCCAGTCATAATTATTCAAACTCAAAATATAAATGAAATCTCTTCCTAAACTTAATGAATTCTTCATTAGCTAGAGATTCAATTCATAGGTATATTAAGGGAGTAAAAAACTCATTAAGAAGTTTTGCTTTCTAAAAAATAATTAAAAAAGTAATTAAGAATATACACCTTAATCTATAAAATTATAGATTAGGATCAAAAGGGCTATAAGGATTCTAATTTAAATGTTTGTTTTATTATTCAACACCCCTAAGAAGTGATAAATTTTTTAACTACACATTAACTTGAATTGGAATTTTATGAAAATATTATGAAAGGAAGTTGTGTAGGAAGCGTGTAATATTTTAGTGTAATCTTTATTTATATAATTTTTTCTAGAAATATGAATAAAAGTCGATCTAATTGAATAAACTTTTGGGTTAGTAAATTTAATAATTCAAGCCTAATTGTTGGCTTCGTTAAAACATTTTTGTTGGGATTTTTGTGATTCATCTACCACTTCTTTAAATTATAAATTAGGGTGATCATTTGATTATTTGTTGTTCCTCATTTAACTAAACAAATACATGTTTACAAAATTTTCAATCATTAAATAAATTTTCCCAACTTATATATATTACAGGTAACCCTCGTGTAAAGCGGAGATTAGGTTCCACAAAAATGCTGCGTTATACAAATCCGCATTATACAAGACAAGGAACCCATACAAAAAAAGGGTTACATTTCAAATCTAATAAAAACGATATTTTTTCAATTATAAAAAAAACTCCATTCTTACTTCAAATTCAAAACAAAAAATGAACTGTCAAATTTCAGTTGAATTTGAACGGTTTTCAATAAACTTTCAGTTGATTTTGAATGGTTTTCAATTAATTCGACATTCTCAACGCAACCCATGAAAACGTGATATATACTAGGTTATAGAAAAATAAATATTTACATATTTTTATTTTAGATTTAGGTTTCTATTTTAAAGAAGCTTCTATTTTAAAGAATATTTTAAATTTAATATTTGAAAATTTCAAGAACGCGTTATACAAATCTCCAACCGCGTTGTACAAGGAATATCCGCAATTTCAAAATCGCGTTGTAACAAAAACGCGTTATAGAAGTACAGCGTTATACGAGACGGTCACCTGTATGTAGTTAGAAGTTCATGATAATTGGACACAAACTAGAATAGAAAACAATGGATTTGAATGGTACTTCGATAACATTGACAACATTGATTAGATCTTCATCATATGTACCTTGTATGAATTATCTTAGAGATATTCTGTAGATTTCTATATTTAGAAATAAACAAAATTGAGAAATGGCCCAGATACAATATTTTTAAATCGCTCCAAATACAAAAATAGCAACCGACTTACTACAGAAGAACAATTATCCAATAAACTTGATCAACAAAATTATTTAAACATTGTTTGGTTAATAAAAGTGATTCACAAAATTCAAAGATCTTACTATAAGTTAAATTTCGTTTGGTCTATAGTGTTGGCTGTGATGGATGCAAACAAAACCAACATATTACAAACTTCACAACCATTAAAAACAAAAGAATGAAACAGTATGAAAAACAAAAATTGTCCTGCGGCCGTAAGGCATTCCTTACAAACGGCAACGTGACACAAATTCTGCTAATGGAGAATAACTATAGAAAGAGAAGTGTGTTGGAGATGTTGCATATCTGTAGGACTGATGCAATGAATCTTAAATGTGAAACCGAAAAGCAATTAATTGACTTTCTTTTTTTTTTTTTATTAAATATTTTTTTTTTATTTTTGTTGATTTTTGAGTTTTTTAAAAAAAATGTTACTTTAATTTTAATTGTTGAATGTTCAAATGAAAAATTTAATTTTAGTCTCCGGGTAAATTTAATTTTGATTTTTTCTTGAATCTTGATAAATGTTGATTGTTTGTATTGTAGCCTGATGAAAAATTGGAAATACTTTCGATATATTGCAGCGATGTTTTTGATTTAATTAATAAAATAAAATAAATTTGACGTACATTCAGAAAAACCGCCTTCAGCATTCAGCTGGATGATTGAAAAGCCGGTTATTAAATAACTTGAGATATTACAAGGAGCCAAGTGAAAAGAGATTTGGTGTTCCCTTACCACGAATAGTTTTTTGAGAATATTTTTAAATTTTCAATATACTTAAACTTATACTTAAACCTATATACGGCATTTTGCCATATGTGATTTATGATTGAAAATTTCCTTTCCGAATTGAACACACTCATTTAGTACACATGAAACGTCAAAAAACTAGTCGCTTAGAATAAAATAATAATGTTTTTGTAATATTTTGCTAGTTTTTGGCCTTTTTGTTGGATTTCGAGGCCAAAGAGAAAAATTTGAAAATTATAGCGGAGAATATTGTTAAAATGTTAAAAGATAAAATAAACATCTGTCCTTAGTCTTTAGTTTCAATCCATTCCAATAATAATTAATTATACCGAATTTTGATCACAAAAGCGAAAAAATTTCCCATACTAGCGAAAAATGTCTTCAATGCAGGCTTCGAATTGAATTTATTATCAGTCAAATTAGATTAAAGAATTCCTTTCCAATATAAATTATTCATTGCTTTACTGGGCATGCATCTTAAAATATTTTTGCATATTAAATTAAAAATAAAAAACATTTGAAAATACTGTGTAAAAACTAAAATTAATTCTTTTAAGCTTTTATCATTGTAAACTTTAAATTTTAGATGTTAATTAATTTTTGATTTTATTTATACCTTTTCTTTGATATTTTTTTGCTTTTCATTGAAAATTGTTAAATGAACTCGGGCAACATTTAATATGGTACATACTGAAGAAGTGAAGATATCATATAATAAATCAATTTAATCATCGT
>JANSTT010018340.1:0-14076 GCA_026745375.1 Platyura marginata
AAAGCAATTTTTCCTATCACTGTAAATATCCCCCACAATATTTGCATCAGATAGAAATTAAATTTTTTTTTATTGCGCACTGCGGGTCTCGAACCCACAAAGCACAAGTCTTTGGTTAAAAGAATATGACACCTAAAACAACTACGCCATCACAGTCATTAATCATATTGGTTTTTGGCTCTATATAAAGAATATTTCATGTCAATATTTCTTTATAGATCCCATATACAGGCGAACATGTTATTTATATACCATTTTTTAAGAATTATTTTATGTTTACATGGTTTTTCGTTTGTTTTTTTTATTACTGTGTAATTTTATTAATTATTATTAAAAGATTTTCTTGTAGATCTTTACCTAAAATATTTTTCATAATCTGTATGGATGATTCTTGTAGTGTAGATCTTTAACTAAAATCTTGGCAAAACAAAAGGATTTTTAATTTTTTCCAATTTATTAGAAAATAATTGTTTTTGTGGTATTATCATTTCATTAATATTGATTGTTTATTTTTTGTTATTCCTGTTCACCTAAATACAGCATCAACCGTTCAATTTTTGCTTATCCAGACTCCATAAACTCCATCAGTCGTGTTACTGCTCCAGAAATTTCTTACTTTATAGTTTGTACCATTGGAATCGAAGATGCTAAAAAATAATTCAAATTAATATTTAAAAATATATTTTGTTACAGAATCTTTTTCTACCTTTTTTGATTAGTTTTGGAACGAGAAATTCTAAATGTAAATCACCTCAGCTAGGACCAAATACATCGATACATATGAAATGTTGTCAGAATATTGTATTCTTGTTGAATATTGTATTCTTGTTGGATATAAATGTCTTGGAGTTGAAATTTATTTATGCCTTTTGTTTTGTTTCGTTTTGTTTTTGTTAATTACTAATGTTAGTTTATTATTTCTTTTGCTTTATAATAAAGTTTATTCAAAATGTATTCTATTGTTTTTCATACGGAGAGTTTTTGATCGAGTACATCTTCAACAATTATGGGCCCAGATAGAATCAAGAACCACGTAGTTGGATTAGTTTGTTGGTTAACGATAGTCAATTATGTCATATTCGTAATGCAACTTCAGCTGAACAGGCGTGGAATTCATTAAAAAATCATTATTAAAGAAACACATTGGGCAATAATTTTGATTTGGCGAAGTTGTGGTACGCGAATGGTTGATAATGGCAATATGGATTTGGGTGAAGAACAAACAGACAGTTGGAGTGTTGGCATGTTGTTAAGTAGTTTGCCAGATAGCTAAGATATACTTGTCACGGCACTCGAAACATGAGCTGAATCGTTACATACACTACCTACATAAGTGTGCATATATACAAAAGAATACTTGTGTAATAAATACTTAACTAAACATAAACCAAAACTATGCCGATAAAAATAATAGAAACGAATCAACTTAACAGACGTTAATTAAACTTTATACTGAAAATTAAAATTAGCTATAATTACAATTAATATTCATTTCTTAATTTGATATTTTTGGTTAATCTAAGACATTCTATTTTGCTGGAGTCTCCAACAATTGTTTCGAATATGATTGGTGGGCGTAGCGTGTTCTGTTTTAATTCTTCATAAATTTTTTTTTACGAATCATCTACAATGGAACAAAAAACCAAAATAGTAGACGTTTACTAGTTAATCTAGTAGAGAATTGTTGTACAATACAAGATGATAAGGAATCACTTTAAATAAATAAAATGTTGAGTTGAGATGCAATGTAGATTTGGGTACTTTTTACGCAAACAACAGTTTGGAGTTACATTTAGCTATTCCAAATATTGATAAACTTGGAAACACTTTGAACTTAAAAGGTTATTTTTTACTAATTAAAAAAAAAAATTAAATTTTAGTTAGTTGAAGTAGGTACATCATGGGAAAAGAATCGGTAAAAGAAATTTTAGTCTTGAAATATAAAAAAAGTATTGAAATAATATTTAAATGTGTAGTGTTTTTTAGTATTTACATCTTTTTAGTAGAATCCGACTCTTTTGAACTTTCAAATTGTTTTATTGTTACTCAGCCAATAATCAGTCATAGAATTCTGGTTAGTTATTATTGAACTATTGAACTATAAGACCATTGTAGAGTTGTTAGTGGAAAATTCCGTTCTACTACTGCTTCCGAGGAGTGTTAACCTGAAAAAAATAAAAAAACTTGTTAGTAATTCAAAAACCCCTTTGGAAAAGGATGAGAATTATTTGGTCTAGTCAAAACCAACAAAGTCAGTACTAATAAAAAACTTACAATAATGACAAATAAACACTTTAATGCTTCCACAACTGGTATTTTAATAAATTAAAGACAGTGCGAACCAAGAAAATTAAAAATCAAGAAAGTATCCCCAAATTTGACGTTACGTTATTTTTTAGCTCTTGTGGTCTTTTCAGTTCGTTAGTAACCAATCAGAATCACACGGCCAGATTCACTTCAATATTCAATATTTTGAGATAATAAGTATAAGTTTTAAGCACAAAAACAATGAAATTCTAAAGATAGAATCTAGTAGAACGTTCAAGAAAGAAATCGTTCATTAAACCATCGATATATGAAATAGGGTTAGAATTTGTTCATCTTCTCTTTCGTTTAGAATATTTTAGAATGTTTAATGTCGTAATGTGTCAGTAAACATTTTTTTTTTAAGTTTTCAAGCAAGCTCTTTTTACATTTTTCTCCAAATCACATAAGTTCCAGTTGATTTTATTAAATTTTATTATAAAACCAAATTTAATTATAAAACCAAATTTCAAGGTTATTGACTATTTAAACAGAAGAATATCAGGTAAAAATAATGTGAGTATCGCACTAATAACAGTTTGTATTATTACAACATTGGGAGCATCGATTCCCGTCGGATTCCATTTGGCTGTTGTTAATGCACCCGCTGAAGTAATTAATTAAGATGATAAGCCAATGATAAGTCAATGTTATATTTATGTATTTTCCATATATGTAGTATATTCGTGCTTGGTGCAATGAATCTCTTACCGATCGTTATGATATCTCATTAAGTTTAAACCAATTGAAGGTTCTATGGGCCATAGTTGTGTCAATATATATGATTGGAGGAATATGTGGTTCTTTGATTGGAGCATGGATAGCGGATAGATATGGAAGGTGTGTAGTATCTTTAAATTTTGTTTTAAATAGATTTGATAGACGTATCTATTGATTTCAGAAAAAAATCATTTCTAACCATAGCGATTTTATATTTATTCGGTGCAATATTCTTTCTTTGCTGTCGTTCAGCTAACTCTGTCGAGATGCTTTTAATTGGTCGTCTAATTGTTGGTTTAGCATCTGGTATTGCAACCACTACCATCCCAATGTATTTAACCGAAGTGGCTCCAATAAGGTTACGTGGACCGCTTGGTACGTTATTTTCTCTAGGTATAGTTAAAGGAATCATGTTGGCTGAAATGTGTACTGTACAACAGGTACTTGGAACGAAAGAATTGTGGCCGTATGCTTTTAGTATTTATGCTGTACTGGTTGTAATTGCAATATTGCCCTATACATTTCTGTCGGAAAGTCCAAAATATTTATACACTATTGTTGGTGATAGAGAGAAAGGAACAATTGGTACTAATTTAAAATATATTAGATAATTATGTTAAAACATCTTGATAATTATGTTGAATATGTAGAACTATGTCGTCTGCGAAATGATAATTTTGAACTTATATCGGAGGAAATAACATTTATGGTAAATGAAAATAAAAATAAAAAAAAACAGATGTCGATATGGTCTTTATTTAAAGAACCATCTCTTCTATTACCAATCACCTTGGTTTGCGCTATACAAGCTGCTCATCAATTTAGTGGAATAAATGCTGTATGTAATTTTATTTTTTATTTGAGAATATTATGCAAATTAACTTAAAATTAGATAAATTATGTCGTAGAATGGATTAATTTTTTTTTTAATTAGATTTTCTACTACTCTGTATCACTATTTGAGTCAGTCGGTATGAATTCGTCTAATGCTAAATGGGTAAACTTTGGAGCTGGTATCAGCAATTTGTTATCGGCATCAATAAGTCCTATTGTAATTGCAAAAACTAGTCGCAGAACAGCCATATTGAGCTCAAGTTTTTTTTGTGGAATTTTTTTGATCATTATGTTGATTGCTATAAAATTAATTGTAAGAGTCGATATGTTGATATGTGGATGAATAAATTTTATGTATAATTTTCTAAAAATAAATTTAGAATTTTGCTGACTGGATGTCTCTTATAAGTGCCTTAGCAATGTATTGTTTTGTATTTTCGTTTGGACTTGCTCTTGGTCCAATATCACATTTTATTGGAACCGGTAATGTTAAAATACGATCTATTTTATGCATATGCTGAATTATTTTTTTAAATTTTATTATAGAATTATTCGAAAGTGAATCAAGATCAGCCGCAATGGCACTGGGCAGTCTCTTATCGTGGACATTCAATTTTGTGATTGGAATCACATTTCCAATTTTACAACTTGCATGGGGTCCATTTGTGTTATTGCCATATGCGATGGTTTGCTTTATGGTTGGGATTTTTTTGACATTTTTTTTACCCGAAACTCGAGGTAGAGATCCAACAGAAATAACACCGTTGATTAGCGACGGTTTCAAATCAAGGCCATTGAATGTAAATGTGTGTTGCAGTTCTCGTGATGCCGTGTGGTGAGACACGGTGGTTCCCATTATTGTAAATATTTTATTAAAATTGTTAATTAGTATTTGGATGTATTAAAGACAACCAAATAAATGGCGATGAATCTTTTATATTAAACATTATTGCCATAAATTTGTAGTTAAGTAATTATAAAACTGGATAATATCCAAGCATATTTTGCAGTAATTTTTATATACATACATATTTAATGTTAATCCTATATAGATGTCTTGACACTGCCGCCGCCGACATTAAATTTACACTGATATTTAATTTTTTTTTTAATTTATTTGTATTTATTAGAACTTTTAAAAGCAAAACGAAAACTCATTTGGTTATCTCTTAATTTGTATCTTTTTATTTATCAAATAAAAGATGTCACTCTCGTGTATGTCGTTTAGATATTTTATGAAATTATTTGCTTACAATGTTCTTTTTTTTAATAATAAATCGAATCAGTAAACAAAATATTGACGTACCTAATTTATCATCTTAATTATTGATAACTGATAAGACAAGATTAGATTGAATTAAGTTTAGGTCGCCGCATATTATGCACGTTCTGGTCGCAATAGTAAGAAAATTATTTTAGTGCAAAGAAGTACATTTATAATGGACGAAACTAGGACGAAGGTTATTTTTTTAGCGAATATTTTATGTTATAAAGAAAATATTCCGTACATTGTATTATTGTTGCATTTCCAAAAGAAAATTAAAGAATTATTAAAAGAAAAATAAGCGAGAAAATAAGAAGCTGTGTGTGGAGACAGTGTAATAGTTCATTTCTAATGAGAATATATATACATTCATACATATATTATAGTTGTACTTACCTACATTTAGATCAATGGAATTTGAGGTGTCCAATTCCAAATTCAGCTAATGTCTATTTTTCCATTAATTTGGGTGGTATTTAAATTGTAACTATGTATCAGCCGCTTAATTATGTAATTTTGATTAGTAAATATTGATGGGATCTCCATTTTATCACCCATGTGTCGTTTCTATGTCGATGATCAATATTATTGTTAAACAATACGTATCCTGATCATTATATTGAAGATGTTTGTTATTTTAAGTGATTTGCGCCACCTATACTAAAAATAAAATCGTTAATTTTAGAACATTAATTTATAATCAAAAATAAAATGGTGTGCTCTAAATTTACAATTATCATGTCTGTGGTTTAGGCTAAATCGGATTATTACACTCCCATAACAAGTTCAATAAACAATTTACTGAACTCAAAGGGGCTTTTAATAAATTTTTATATTTTATTAATTTAAAACATAAACAGACAAAAGCACAGAAAATTACAGTTAATTTGACTAAGCAACTGGTATTTATTTGTATTGTTACAACATTTGGAACGTCCGTTCCAGTGGGTTTTCATCTTGGTGTCATTAATTCACCAGCTGATGTAAGTTTAAAAAATATTCAGATGGAGAAAAAAAAACGTTTTTACGAAAAATTTGTATGGGAGCGGGTATTTACAATTAAAATTAAAATTTTATTAATTTATAGCATATGAGAGCGTGGTGCAACCAAACACTAATTGAACGTTACAATACTTTTTTGAGTGAAAGCGAACTAGAACTTCTTTGGGCTACAGTTGTTTCAATATTTCTAATTGGAGGTGCTGTTGGTTCCTTGGGAGGAGGATGGATAGCTAATAGATTTGGCAGGTATTTTGTTCAATTTATCATTGTCATTTTCATTAGTTTTAACGTAATGCTTGTTGAAATAACAACGCCAGTGCGTCATAATTTATTCCCAATGATCAAACTTTACCACTGTACAGAACTTTAATGATTTTATTGTATACAATTCTTACCTTTTATAGAAAAGTTCCCCTTTTAACGGGTGCCATATTCAACATCATTGGAGCTATATTTTTTCTATGCTGCCGACTTGCAAATTCCATAGAAATGCTTTTGTTGGCCAGATTGTTTGTAGGTCTGGCGGCTGGCCTTTGTACAACAATAGCCGTTCTGTATCTAACAGAATTGGCCCCACTTAATTTACGTGGTTCAGCGGCAACAAGCATGTCATTTGGAATAACATTCGGCATTATAATCGGTCAAATTAGTAGTCTACAAGAATTACTTGGAACTGTAGAACTGTGGCAATATTGCATGAGCGTCCATGTAGTATTAGTATTAATGTATTTGTGCGTATACCATTGGTTGCCTGAAACACCAAAATATTTATATATTTTAGCTTGTGAAAAGGAAAAGGCAAGAAATGGCATGTTTTACATACAAAATTGGTTCGTGCGTTATTTCGGTATATTATTTTAGTATTGACAACATTGCGAGATTCAAATTCTTCAACAATTGATGATGAACTAATTGCATTGGAACATGAATCATATCAACAAACTACTAAGCGATCTCTGTGGTCAGTTTTGAGAGATCCGTTGCTTTTGCTTCCACTTGTCCTTGTGTGTGTTATGCAAAGTTCACAGCAATTAAGCGGAATAAACGGAGTAATAATTTTAATAAAACAAAATATGACAAAATATGTCTGTAATGAACTTCAAAATATTTTTTTAGATATTTTTCTATTCTGTTAAAATTTTTGAGTCATCTGGTTTAAGTTCCACAGACGCTAAATGGGCAAATCTAGGTACGGGAGTTTTTAATTTTCTAGTTATTTGTTTTAGTCCAATATTAATGGCAAAAGTTAATCGACGTCCCCTAATTTTATCTTCATGCTTTTTTTGTGGAGTGTTCCTGGTTCTTGCAACGGCATTCATCTACTTCATAGTAAGAGAATTGATAATAAATTACTAAATAGGTACGCGTAAAATTTTTTTTCTATGCTCATCCAGGATTATGATTTATGGCTATCATTTGCTGGCATTGCCGCTATCTTTGGTTATATACTCTCATTTCAGTTGGGTCTGGGGCCAATTCCATATTTCATAGCAGCAGGTAAAACATTGACATTTCTTTTCCATTTCCCACCACCATTAAATTGATGCATTTTTTATAGAACTTTTTGAAAATGCACCGAAACCGGCAGCAATGGCATTAGGTAGTTTATGTCTATGGACAGGTAATTTCGTAACAGCCATGATATTTCCAATAATGCAATTTGAATGGGATGCATTGGTGTTTATACCATTTGCAATTGTATGTTTTGTTTTGACCGCCTTTTTAAGTATTTATCTACCGGAAACAAGAGGGCGTACACCATCCGAAGTGGCACCGTTAATAAGTAAAGGTTTTAAGTCGAGACCATTGACTGTTAGAAATTGATAAAAAAATCTTTAACCGCAACGAAAATATTGCGAATAATTTAATAATTCATTATTTACAATATTAAAGGTCATTTTTGTAGACCGGTGTACCTACAATCTTATTGTACGGTTTGAAAATAATATTAAAGAATGTATTTTTAAGCCTACATAGCAATAAAGATACTATTTTTTGATAAGTACTTTGGTTTTATTTTGTTTAGATAGTCGCATAGTCATATATAGACAATAGGGTGGAGTTGATTCCTGTAACTGATTACTTTGTGAATTGTTTGTGAATCAATTTAACACATTCAGACATTGCCTAATTTATATCGATAATACATGTCCCTTATGAAAACTGAAAGTATCTGCATATACGAGTATGTACTACCTAATAATTTTTCACTTGCTTTACGTAGCCACGATTTGTTTTCGTAGGATTTAACATAATATGAGGTAGTGAGGAGTGAAGATCATTACAACTATAAGCATTTTTCCAAATTCAATACATTACTTTTCTCTAACTTAAGAAACCTCATTATTGCAGAAAAATTCCCCTTCTAGTCAGTGGTACTCTATTTGTTGCCGGATCAATTTTATTCGTTTGCTGTCGCATAGCAATTTATGTAGAAATGCTAATCATTGGCCGTCTACTTGTTGGATTGGCATCTGGCATTGCGACTAGTACGGCACCAATGTATTTGGCAGAGATAGCACCATTAAATCTGCGTGGTTCAATGGCTACATTTATGGAGCTTGGTGTAACATTTGGACTAGTTCTTGCCCAAGTATGTAGCCTTGAAGAAATTCTAGGCAACAAAGAATTGTGGCAATATGCTCTTGGTGTCAGTGCTATACTGGTGATAATATGTATGCTTCCAAATCCATGGTTTCCGGAAAGTCCTAAATACCTTTATATTATAGCTGGGAGAAAAGAACAATGTAGAAAAGGTTTGGTAAATTGTTTTGGTGTAATTTATGAATTATGTGAACTAAATTCTATTTACTTTAGAATTAACATATTTACGGGGCCTCAATTCCAAACTGATTGATAACGAAATTGAACTAATGGAAAAAGAGGCGAATTTGAGATCTGATAATAGGTCTATATATTCTGTTTTAACAGATAAGTCGCTTTTATTACCGATAGTTTTAGTGTGTACTTTACAAGGTGGTCAACAATTAAGTGGAGTTAATTCGGTAATTTTAATTGAAATAATTTTACGTATGTCTCACAATTTGTTTAGGTATTTTTTTATTCGGTTTCAATATTTGAATCAGCTGGAATTAGTCCGTCGGATGCAAAATGGGCCAATCTAGGAACTGGTTGCATTAGTTTTTTGACTGTATGTCTATGTCCAACTATCATGGCTAAGATTAACAGACGCCCGGTAATATTGACTTCGTGTGCTATGAGTGGAGTATTTCTAATAATTCTAACAGTAGTAATCAAATTTACAGTAAGTAATAAATGTTAAGCGATATTTCAATTTCATCTTCAATTTATTTTAAGGATTATGCTGACTGGTTGTCATTCGTCAGTATAGCCGCTACTGTAGGATATATATTTTCCTTTGAATTTGGTCTTGGTCCAATTCCGTATTTTATGGGAGCCGGTATGGTATTGAAATTTAAATGCACACTCTTGAATCTACATTAATTATTCTTATATAGAACTTTTTGAAAGTGCTCCTAGACCAGTCGCAATGGCATTAGGAAGTCTATCATCATGGACATGCAATTTTGTGGTTGGTATGACGTTTCCAATTTTGCAATTAGCTTGGGGAGCGTTTGTATTTTTGCCATTTATAGTAATATGTTTTGCACTATTTGGATTTTTGAAATTTTACCTTCCAGAGACAAGAGGTCGACATCCATCTGAAGTGGCTCCATTAGTTAGTAGAGGATTTAGATCTAAGCCTTTAAACAATTTATTGAACAAAAAAAAACACATTTTTGTATTTGTATAGTTAATTATGTACTTTAAAATGAAAATGCAACGTAGCGAAAACAAATTTTGGTAGGTGTTAACTATGAGGGCAAAAATATTTAAATAATTATTTTGAAATTTATAATGGTCACCTCCTTAATGATAAAAATCTTTTTTATTTTTCTACTTGAAGAACTTAATTTTGATAAATCATGTTATCATAATAACACCGCTAGATTTATCACAATACAGTTTTATTACCGATTTCTCAAAATGCTATTGATTACCTACCATTTTCTATTTGAATTGATGATAAAATATAAATCTAAAATTATAAGTGAAAATCCAAATTGGCAACACAATTGACCACCAGTTCAAATTTGAAATGAGTGTCGCCGCATTTGAAAGTAAAGTTAGTTTTTATATTTGTTGATTATATTATTGTGGAGAATATATGTGCGTTTCAATGTAACGAGATTTGTACTCAAACTTAAACAAATGAGAATAGCATGAGGCTATCTGAAACCTATAATTTATGTTTTATTGGGAGACTTGTAATGATAGAAGAACATCGCAAATCTTTCATTTTTTTTTAAGATTTAACAAAACTCATCTACGTCTATTCCGATATGATGAGATATTTTCTCATTCCACTGTGAGATGAAATTTAGAACAAAAACAAGTTATTCCCTTTGCTTATGAGAGCTGTGAGATGAGACTTTTAGATGTCTAATTATGAGATTTATTTCGCTAATGGTTAGTATCGTAAGAAGTTGTGTTTTCTGTTATTTTTGTCAATAATTTTTTTTTTATATAATTTGTGCTTTAAATTTGATTTTTTTGTTGTTTCAAAATGAGTAGTAGGTATTTGAAAACTTAATATATTTGTAACGGTACTCACTTCTCGTTGATTATATTGATTATTATTTGCTTAAATCCTTAAATAATGTTTAACAATTTACTTTAGTATTAGCAAAATGATGTTTAAATTCGTAATTCTTATACCTAATTATCAAATGCACTTTTTTTGTTTCTAGTTATATTTTAACAGTACCAGTTTTGGATATTTATTGTTCTGTTTGGGTATTGTTTTTTAGTTTTAAAAATAAATAAATAAATGCTGGAAATAATCCATGTTTACGTACACAAAAAAAATATGTTTCATAAACTGTCAAAATTATCCCTGCCATAAAATTACTACATCGCCATTTCACGTACACACGAGAATAAGCAAAAATTATGAATGATAGTCTTAAAACTTAAAGCCTTAAAGTGAGATAAATTACTTAATTTCGAAGTAATGATGTAAGTTCGATACTTTTAGGATTCATGGGTACCCGAATACTTTTGAATTGATATTTTGCAATTTAATTATTTTTAAGAAATGATGTAAAAAAACAGTATGACAAATACAATTTTTCGAGTCGAATGTTCAAATTTTTTTTCCTGGCTGAAACCAAGACGATAGGACACAAAAAAAGAGATTTTTCTACTGTATGGGACCTTTAGTGTAGTGTTTGCAGAAAATGAATTTAATCTGAATGAAAAAATACTGAAACCTACCATTTATATACATATCTGGAAAGAGGGAGAACATACTTTTACCTACTTACTTACTTTTACTTTTATTTTGCACCAAGTTTTATGGTTCTAGAATGTAGAGTAATCCCTCGATTTTTAAAAAACAACGAACAACGAATTTTTCGTGATGAATTGTAACTTTTTGCCTCATGAAAAACTCGTTCAAAAAATGTTTGTAAATTGTAACTGCTTTTTTATATTGTCAGGCTGTCTATAGCAGACTATTTTTGTTGAAGACGACATTATCGTGATGCCTCCGGCAAATGCTGAAAAGTGAAAATGTTAATTGTATTTTTAAAATCGAATGTTACGTAATACGTATATTAAAATAATTAAATAATTACCGTAGTTTAGGATAAATTACCGATTTAAGTAAAACAATTAAATTACGTTACTTTTCAATTTTTTTTATTTCTGACTAATGGTTTACAAATCTAAATACAAATAAATTTATTATTAGAATTCAAATTCAAAATACAATTTAAATGGACTTCTGGCTGGTGTCATAATTGCTACAATTGGAACATCATTTCCAGTTGGTTACAATTTGGGAGTAATTAATGCTCCAGCTGAAGTAAGTATTTGCCTATATGTACCGCATACTAAAGCAGGAATGTCCAATCGTTTGAAATATCAATTTGTTTTAAAATAATTTAATTAGAAATTCTCATTAAGTACATGCGTGCATGGTGCAAAGAAACAATATTCATTCGTTACAATACATTCTTAAATCCTAATGATTTGGAAGTATTATGGGCAGCCATTGTATCTCTACTTTTAGTCGGTGGAGCTATTGGATCATTGAGTGGATCATGGATAGCTAATAGATTTGGTAGGTATGTACATATATAACGATAATACATTTTCCAGCAAGCATATTAAAAAAAAAATGATTATAGAAAATTTTCCCTTTTAATTGGTGGCGTACTATTTGTTGTCGGTGCTATTTTATTTCTATGTTGTCGAATGGCTGAATCGGTAGAAATGCTTTTAGTCGGTAGACTACTGGCAGGATTGGCATGTGGCATAACGACCGGTACTGCTCCTATGTACCTCGCTGAAGTTGCTCCGTTAAATCTACGGGGACCAGCAAGTACATGCATGTCACTTGGTATTTGTTTTGGTCTAGTTTTTGGACAAATTTTTAGTTTACAAGAGGTACTAGGTTCAGAAGAGCTATGGCAATATGCCCTTAGTGTATATGCGATAATTATAGTTATTTGCTTATTACCATATCCTTGGTTTCCGGAGAGTCCAAAGTATTTGTATGTTGTTATTGGTGAAAAGGAGAAAGCAAGAAATGGTTTGTTT
Organism: Platyura marginata; assembly: GCA_026745375.1. Lineage (NCBI taxonomy): Eukaryota > Metazoa > Arthropoda > Insecta > Diptera > Keroplatidae > Platyura > Platyura marginata. The sequence goes on from JANSTT010018340.1 coordinate 12,752, forward strand.
TTCTACGTACATTTAATTTCGGGAAATTTAACCGTATACAGAAATTTGTTCTTCAAATTGGAACAAATTAGGTTAAATTGCCTAAGTTTAGCGGCTAAAAATTATAGGTATTTTAATTCTTCATCTTTTTAGAGTTAAAACGATTACGCGGAACAGATTCGAAATCAATTGAAGAAGAGATATCGATAATGGAAAACGAAATAAAACTTCAATCCCAAAAAAGATCTATATTGTCTGTGTTACGTGATCCAGCGCTCCTTTTACCAGTAGTTTTAGTTTGTGTTATGCAATGTGGTCAACAATTAAGTGGAGTAAATGCTGTAAATATAATATTAGAGCGAAAAGTCTGGCTGCAAACAGTGATTTACGGCTATTTACAGGTATTTTTTTACTCTGTGTCAACATTTGAATCAGCTGGATTAAGTTCTGCAGACGCAAAGTGGGCTAATCTTGGTGTTGGTTTTATAAATTTTTTGGTTGTATGCTTTAGTCCCATTATTATGGCCAAATTAAATCGTCGTCCAGTTGTTTTGCTGTCAAGTTTCTTTAGTGGATTTTTTTTGATCATTCTTACAATTGTTATAAAATTGATAGTAAATATTAATTACTAAACTATAAAACTACTTAAAAACTCTCATTGCTATAGGATTTTGCCGATTGGCTTGCATTCGTAAGTATTGTAGCTATGGTTGGATTTATAGTAGCATTTGAATTGGGTCTTGGACCACTAGCATACTTTATTGCCTCAGGTAAAAAAATATGAAAACGACATCTCACATTCCTAATTAACATTCTATTATTATAGAGCTTTTTGAAAGTGGGCCAAGATCAGCTGCTATGGCCATTGGTAGCTTATCATCTTGGACCGGAAATTTTATTGTTGGCATGGTTTTTCCTAGTTTGCAATTAGCATGGGGATCATTTGCATTTATACCATTTGCTGTAATTTGTTTTGGACTTGTGGCTTTTCTCAAATTTTATTTACCAGAGACGCGCGGTCGTCATTCATCAGAAATTGCACTTTTGATCAATAAAGGATTCAAATCAAAGCCTTTAAGGAAAATTTAGTACGACAACTTAATTTAATAATATTTACTTAGCCTTTAGACATAGTTTCAATATTGTAAATAAAAATAAAACCATTGGAAACACATAAATAATCTTTATAAATTTCCCTATGTCTTATTTTATGCACAAAGGAGCATTTGATATTAACATCCGACGAGGTGGATCGAGGTATCGATACATTAAAGCATAGATAAAGTATAAGATGGTTCACTCAGAGCAAATTTTTTAGCACATGACTGTTTTAGTCTAAATAACAA
>JANSTT010018341.1:0-14072 GCA_026745375.1 Platyura marginata
TGTCATTTCATTCAAATTCCTTCTAAAAATTTCCTGCTAAAATATTAAGCAGAAATTACGCAAAATCGACATACTGAATTTCAAATACGAGCTATGTATATACTTTAATGTTCCAATTTATTTACTTAAGTATAAAAAGTTTTAACATTACTATAAGGTAAAATATTAACGTAAAATATACATAAAGAAAAATAATAAATATCAAAATTAAAGAAAAGAATATTTCATTCTTTTCCATTCCACGAATTTACAGTTTTATATAGGACTTTAGGCTAAGACCTTACGACAGTACAACATCTCAGATTGATTAAACGATAAAAGTTTGGTTGGAGTTTTACTAAATTGGTTTTAATTAGCTCATAAGAATGAGACAATCAGATTTCGTTTAAATTTTATTTCAATTTGAATATTTTTTTATATGAGTTTTTTCTTATTCCAAATGTTGTTACTCAATCTCTATCCTATCCTATTATTAAAAATTGATGTTTTTAAATACCATAAATACATTTTTTAATTAGAAATTTACAATTAGGCACAGCATCTATGGAGAAGCATAATTTTTGGTGAAACTTGAAGGTTATTGGGCGATTTGAGAATGGCTATTTTAGGCAAGTAGAAAGACAATACGGTCAACGACATCCATGAACAGAATATATTTTCCATCTTACTTTTATTGAGGGTCCACCTGTGTTGTTTGGATAATAATATTCGTGGGTGTCGTTAGCCAGTATGTCCAACCAGCCAATTTTTGATTTGAGCATTGGACGTTCAGCATTACCAATAGCATACCTGAAATTTAAGTTTATTTAAATGTTTTTAAAAATCTAAACATTAAAAATTGTTTAAAATCTCAATTTTCTCTCTACCAAACCTGTATTTTATTCAATACAGAATAGATAAATATAAAGAATTAAAGATTAAATAAACATGTTGCTTAAAAAAAACGAACTTATTGTTTGTCTACTCTAATATTTACTTCTACTACTATAATCACTAAAAATCTTACTAGTAAAACTGAAACTACATTTTACGGTTAACAATTTCAATAAGTTGTGTAAAAAAATATCTGTATCATCACAAAAAGTAACATACCATATGCAAGCCAACCAATGAGCTATGAGAGCAAATGTTGCCATAAGTAGTACAAGAACAGCTGCCCCATATTCTGAGTAACGATCAATTTTTCTGGCCACTCTAACCAAACGCAACAGACGAGCGGTTTTAAGTAGTCCAATCAAGGTAGTCGTCTATAAAATTTCAACACACCAACTGTGTAGTTAATTGTTAAATGCGCTCTATTGTAAGCATTTATACATATTATTACCAATATAAAGATAAACCAAAAACCAAAACCAAATAAAAACGGAAAAATTTTATGATTGTTTTGTGTGTATTTGATTGTTTTACAAATATATGTTGTAGATGTGTGTATGAAAAATGAGAGCTATACCTACCAACACATTTATGTGCTATTTACAAAATAGTTTGTTTTTTTTAAATGTTATGCATAACTAGGTGGATGATTTTATATGAGTGGATGACTTTTCATCGAACCCAGTAATTTATGTTATTTTTATGTATTTTATCGGGTTTGTTGTTTCACATGTTTGCCAATTTGTGTTGAAAATTTGGAATTGGAAATAAATTTGCTGCGCAATGGATATTTTTTGAAACACGAAATATTGAGTATTATGAAAATTATGAAATTGCATTTTATTCAAATTAAAATTTATTATTTAATTTAAACAAAATTTATTTATATTTTTTAAGTAAAATAACAAATTTGATATGTGAACAAAATACAGTGGGGAGAAGAAGTGATGCAATTCAAATAAAATTGGCATTTTCCCTTCTTTACAGCTGATAAAATATTAATTAATAAAAAAGCAAAAATGCCAAAAATCAAATCAAGTTTTATTAATGTTTCATTTTACATAATATTCAAAAAAAAAAAATTTATTTTTTTATTCCTAACATTTTTTTCAAACAAAAACATGTTCAAAGCACAATTATTGAGGGAGAAAAAGTGATGCAATTCATATTACTTCATCGTCGATATGTTGTAACATGCAAATAGATTTTATGAATTTTATTTGGCTGTAGGTACAATAAAAGTAAACATTAGTCGTTTGCGAGAAAATTTAATATTAGAATCAAAATTAACGCATTAAAATGAAGGATTTCGGCATTATTAATATAGCTAGAACGGAAACTACTGTAGAAGAAAGGAAAATTGTGATAAAGCTTCACAATAAATTAAAAACCGTCAAGGAAGTTGCGAAAATAATATAAAGACCTCCATGTACAGTTTCCAGAATAATTAGTAGGTATGGAAAGACGAAATCTCTTAAAAATGCAAAACGTTGTGGAAGAAAGAAAAAACTTAGTGTCCGTGACACACGTTTTATTGCGAGGGAAATTGAAAAAAATCCATTCATTCCAGCTACAAAGATAACGGAGCAACTGAATTTCCTGCTCGGCACTGTTATTAGTAAACATATAGTGCGAAACACTATAAAACAATTGGGATACAAAAATTGTGCGCCAAGATATAAACCGAGAAAAACGTTTAAATTTCGCGAAAAACAATTTAAATAACGAGCAAAGTTATTGGAATCACGTTGTATTTACTGATGAAAGTAAATATAATGTTATTTATCGTGATGCAACCAAAAAAAGAATTAAATCCAAAAAACATGATTGCGCCGGCGCCGGCTGGTCTGGGGGTGCATGGAAGCATCCGGTGTCGGAAAATTGCACATAATTGAAGATAGAACAATGCACCACAAAGTATACATCAACATTTTGAAGAATAATCTGCAGTCAAGTGTTGAAAAATTGAGATTGAGATCAGACTTTGTGTTTCAACAAGACAACGATCCAAAACATACAGCTTGGAACACGATGATGTGTATGCTTCACAATGTTAAAAGTCGGCTCGAATCGCCTCCACAATCACCTGATCTCAATCCTATAGAGCACGTGTGGGATGAATTGGGCCGAAAGTTACAAAAACATTCAATTCGGAATAAAAAAACTCTCAAAGAGAAAATAACCATGAAATGGGAAGAAATTAGCTCCGAATATTGCTCCAACTTGGTTTTATCTATGCCGCAAAGACTACAAGCTGTTCTTGATAATAACGACTATCCCACAAAATATTAATTTTTGTTATTTTATCTCAATTTTAAAAATTACTTTTCATTTTTTATTAATTATAATTTAAATTGCATCACTTTTTCTCCCTCAATAATTGTGCTTTGAACTTGTTTTTGTTTGAAAAAAATGTTAGAAATAAAAAAATTAAAATTTTTTTTTTTGAATATTATGTACAAATGAAACATTAATAAAACTTGATTTGATTTTTGGCATTTTTGCTTTTCAATTAATAGATTAGCAGCTGTACAGTAGGGAAAATGGCAATTTTTATTGAATTGCATCACTTCTTCTCCCCACTGTAAGCACTTAATTTGAATGTTTGAAATTGAAAAACCTCAAATATAGAATAATTAAAATTAAAGTGTTAATTAAAGTATGAGATCGAAAAAATATGCAAGATTTGTACTGATTTATTTGTTTGAATAGTTGATCCCAATCGTCGATCGGAATGAGAAATGGGAGTGTCAGTTTTGCTTAACTACACTACATATATCTAAGTTTTGAAAATGTTTTTCACTACTTTATTAAAATCTGAATGATGGCCAGAACTTACATCTATGCCTACGGTATATGTATGTACAGTCAAAACTGTTTTTGTGCGGTAGATAAGGACCGCATAAAAAAATATTCCGAAACTTAACTCTAGTAGTTATAAAAAAATACTTTATGCAACGAATTAAAAAAAAAAATTATGCGGTGAATAGGGACCGCATAAAAAAAGTCGCACATAGAAATTAACTGAAAAACTTTCCATAAAGTTAGAAATTACTTTTCTAAACAAGATTAAAAAATTAATTTACACATGGAAATATTTTTAAATACTTTATTTATTTATTTTACACATCTGAAAATATTCAAAATGTAAATGTTTAACCATTATTCTACATGTACAAAGTGCAATGAAGTTATCTGATTAAGGAAACCCCAAAATACAAAATCTTTAAATTTCTCAATTTTTATTACATTTTTTAATACACCGCACAAAAAAAGATCACACAAAAACAGGTTTGAGTATATATACTTATATACATATATATATAAATATAAAAGTTGCCATATTTTATTTTATTTGGCTTTTCAATTAAATTCAATGTACAAATTTACAAAAATAAAAGTCTAATTTTTAGACAACATAATAGAATACCATATAAGAATTAAAACTGATAGATACCTACAAATTATTTATTGTAATTAATTCTTTAATACAATTACGAAAAAGTATAGAAAAATACACCCTAGTATTAGGAGGAGGTTAGGTTAAAAAAAATGCCGCATTATACGAGACAAGGAATGGAGCTTAAATGGTTTTCAATTATTTCGACTATTTCTCAACGCAGCCAATGAAAATATGATACAGGTTTTAGACAAATAAATACACATTTATTGTATTCTATTTTAATAAATATTTTAAGTGAAAACAATCAATATTTGGAAATTCAAAACCACGTTGTACAAGTGGCGTCCGCAATTTCAAAACCGCGTAGTAGCAAAAACGCGTTATAGAAGTACCTGTAGTACTATATTTGCGAATGAAGAAAGTGTCTGAAGTTTCGTATGTTCTTTCAATCTTTTATAAGCAATTTATTATTAAAAATAGTAGTAATATGACAAGAAAATATATTTTTTTTAATTAAAAATATATTACTCAGTTCATTGCTGAAACTTGTTTATTTTCAGATTTGTATAGAAGAGCTGTTCATTATTAAATAACAAAAAAATAATTAAGTTAACAAATAAATAAAAACATAAACACCATTCTTGAGAACTTGACTAATCTTATACATAAAAATAACCGATCCATTTAGAACACAATTAAAAGTATTTTCTTTGACTTGGACATAAATAGGTATAAAATTTTTTCATTTTTCTTGAAACGAATCAAGGTGTTGAAGTGAAAATATGTACAGCTCTAAGATTTTACTTTTGAGCTTAATTAAAATATAAAGAAATAAGAAACTTTTTTCATTTAGATTCTAAAAAGAAATGTTTTTTTCTTCTTATAATTTCTGATTAATCTTGCACGAAGATGAAGGAAATACTTTACGAATAGTGAAGTGATTGTTAGATTTAATAAGACTTAAATTCAGGTTTTTAATTGTATTTGATTATTTTTTTTTAAATTAAATATTTATAGAAGTTTGAAACGAATTTATGTAAATGAACTAATAGTTGTTGATTTATTTTGTCAACATATTTTTGCTACCACACAAAATAGGGCAAAACCAGGATAAAGAGAGAGAAATGTAGGTACATACTTGATGTAAAATATTTATAAAATGTAGGACACTATACAAAATTACTTATTAACTACCGTAATTGCCTCTAACTATGGTCCTGGGATACAACTATGGTCCAAACGTCATTACAAATTAAAGTTATTTGCAACGCTCACGAATTCCATGAATTTAGTTTTTTTTTTGTCAGTGTTGAGCTATGGCGGATGGTGAGAATTAGGTTAACTTTTTATTTGGCAAAAAATGCTGGAAATTTAAAATAATATAAAAATACAAAGTTTCAAAACCATATCTTCAGTATTAAGAAAGTTCAAAATTGTGTCACTTTTTTAAAAATCGCCAAAAAAACTGTTATGATGTTCGGAGCATGCTGTTTTTTTCCATTTATCTCCATAAAAATGACGTAAGTTTTTTTAAAAAATAGTCCCATGATGATGGGATCAATAATTCTCAGCATCCGCCACTGGTATTAAGTGTAAACATGTAATGGTGCGTTTAAGCTTCACTCGAGAATTACTGTTACACGGTAGTTGTTGACACGCGCTGACTTGTGTTTTACACAAAGTCGGCATTTTTGTCATTTTAAAAACTTTATTAAAAAGTACAAATAAATGAATAAATATAAATAACAAATTAATTTTGTTTACATTTCTCAAGAAAATATGTATGTAATAGGTTCGAAATATATAGGAACACAATTTCATTAACACATGGACTAAATGTGAAATCTTTTTGAATCTTTAACATAAATAGCGATGTCCTTATTTGACATTTAATGAATTTTTAGAAAGAAAACATAATATACTATCCAAACCCAAAAATAAGTGCCGATGAATTAATTTTCTGATTAGAAAATCACAAAAGTGTCGAAAATGTGGACCATAGTTATGGGATATTACGGTACTTTCAGAAGTATGCGTGAAAACTACGTAGCCTTCACTTTTTTCCTAACAACTAGTTTTATCATTTTCTATTCTTCTATGGCATAATCCTTAGATAAAAGCGTAAGTGTCGGCTATACAATAATTAAAAAAAAAATTATTAACTAAACATAATGTTTATTATTTGTTTCACTTTGGAATGTGATATTTAAAGCTATGACGTAATAGATTTCTTTAATTTATGGTTTTAATGAGGCATTTCGTAGTATTTAGTTAACGCACTTATTATTTTGCACAACACAAGGGCTTCCCAAATCTTGCAATTGTCCTTATTTCCCGTCCATATTTTCAGAAAATATTATCATTTAAAAATAAAAAATAATTGCATTCATAGATTTCTCAGATATCAATTCCCACTAGTAGGAGAAATTACTGAATTTTGCCTTTTTCATACAAAATATGCACTTATTTTTTTACACACCACTGTATAATAGAAGTAGTAATTAGTAATTATATCATTGCGTTTTGAAGATTCTTATTTAATAAATTTTGACTTGATAAACGAGCGTTGTCTAGCAATACGAGTAAGTATACGAAATACACCTATAAACCTTTACACACATTTTGTTTTTAATGTGAGCAAAAATATATGAAAAGAAGACTGCACGACGATCAGCCTTTGATCATTAAATCCTTTATATTAACTTCACTTTTGTGTATTTGTGGCAAATCTTGCAACAGCTCATTAACCCACTTCCCATCATCCAATCAAGTTGAAATTTTGCACATAGACTCATTGCCGCTGACAATGTATTCTGTCAAATTTTGGGCACCCCCACCCCAAAATTAACAAAGGGCTAATTTACCCACTCCCCATCATCCAATCAAGATAAAACTTAGCACATAGACTCATTGCCGATGACAACGCATTCTATCTAATTTTGGGCACACCTACCTCCTCCTCCATCTAAAGGATTCACACGAAAAACTTTCTTTTTTATAGTCAGTTTTTTTATTTTGGTGTTGTTTTTGCTCTTTTTAATATCTATCAAATAGTAAATAATGCGCGAAGGGAAGGTATAGATATCATTGCCCGCTATATGTTCACGACTAAATTTAATTAATTAATTTTATTACTTTGTTTTAAATTTTAATATATAATTTTAATATAAAAAAGTATTTATTTTGTAATCATTATTATGTAATCATTTTTATATTTTTGAGCTGTGGAACGAATCATTTACCATTTATTTCTTATGGAAAAATTCGCTTCAATATACGAATGCTTTGCATTACGAACATGTTTACGGAACGAACTATGCTCGCAATTCGAGGTTTGACTGTACAACAAAAATATTTGTACACAGGGTTTTTATAGGGAAATTACTGACTTGTATTTTAAGTATATGAATGTATTTTAAGTATATGCAATTATTTACATTAGGATTTCTTTTTATATTGATTGATTCATTGATTAAATGTTAAAATTTTTGCTAGTTCATTAATATAATTTTTAATTATGAACCGAAATGTCTTGGGGATTAAAATATACTTCAGTCACGTAGCTTGCCAAGAATGGAGAGATCGCCCTACGTACTTTGAGCCTATGGTTGTGTTGAATTTTAAAAACTTACCGTAGATAGAACCCATACATATCTATATATTTTATTTTATCGCACCCTAATACCTATAATAAATATAAGATAAGATAGATCTAAATTACTCGATCTATTGAACTAGTCTTATTCTTTTGCTCTACTTTAAAGTCTATATAAAATCTTTTGGCTATTCGTTCGACTGGTGTTTTGGCAATCGTTTTCGGATATGATTTTGGCTATCCTTTTGATAGGTATATAGAAGTAGGTATATTAGAAATATCAAAACGAACGTTGTCTAATGGACTCAGAATCTTTAGGGCTCCGTCCTCTCTAGTCACATACATACATATTTGGTGCGATTCACCAAATTGTTGTTTGCGTGAAATTGAATTTATCGTAAATTTCGTTCTGCCCGTGTCAATAATTTGGAAACAATTCTACTGCCAATCCATTAAAATTTTGTTTACCTTTTTTTTCAATGATTTTTGATTTATTTATTTCACCAAACTCATTGATTTAAACTGGTTATTGGTACTTATCGAACATTTTACCTTTATTTTAATATAGTTTTATTATATTTAAAATAAAGGAACAAAGTACCATCCATAAACATATACCTACAAATATTTCACTAACTGCACTAATTTTTTCCACAAAAACAATTTTTTACCCACACAAAAAACACACAATTCATTATTTGATGTAACTGTAACTAATTTTTATTGCATCAATAATAATCAGAAAGCACTGAAAGGTTACTATAAACAAATTTAACGTTTGAATTTCAAGTTTGGAAGAAATCGCACTGCAACGCAGCGATGAAAAAATATTTCACGCTAACAACAACAGTTTCGTAAATCGGACTGATTATGACCATGAAACATAGGTTCTAGGACAAAATCCACCCTGAGATTTTTTTTTAAAACGGACAAAATCCCCCCGGACAAAATCCACTTCTGATAAATTTTTTTTTTCGGACAATATCCCCTCCGGACAAAATCTTCCCTGACAGAATCCTCTTTGATGAATTTTTTAACAAAAATCTACGCCCACGCAAGAAAGTTACGTTTTGTTAGTTCCTGTGGGGCCATTCAAATATATACGCCCTTTTCTGTTAACAACCTATGGCTACATAAGAAACCTACGTTTTGGTAATCCCTACGGGACCGTCTAAACATATACCCCCTTTTCAGTTAGCAACCTATGGCTACGCAAGAAACCTACGTTTTGGTAATCCCTGCAGGGCCTTCCATATATATACCCCCTTTTCTGTTAGCAACCTATGGCTACGCAAGAATCCTACGTTTTGGTAATCCCTGCAGGGCCTTCCATATATATACCCCTTTTCTGTTAGCAACCTATGGCTACGCAAGAATCCTACGTTTCGGGGGGGATTTTGTCCATTTTTAAAAAATTTTGAGGTGAGATTTTTCTTAGGGGTGATTATAACCGGCGAGATTTTGTCCGTTTACCGAAACATCAGCCAGAGTCACTACATCTTACATTACAAATCTCACTTAACATATTTTTTATTTTGCATAAGTTTTTGCGTCCTTGTGCCGGATTTTAGTGCTTAATTTGCACCGTAGTTACAGGTCAACAGAAATTATGTAAATACATTATGTAGCTACTAAAACTCAAATTAATGTTGAAATAAATGTGTGAGCAATGTATAGGGGATTTTGTATATATTATATGGGTATATGTATGTATGTATATTCCATTGTTTTACGCCCACTTAAAATATACTTATAAACACGTATTAGATTTAACTTCTTTTTTTTTACTCTTGATGTCAGCTATACAAATATTTTGGACCATTAAATTGTAGTAAAATGATGAAACAGTTGTAAATTCCAAAATTTATATCATTTTGCTAATGATGGATAAGCTGATGGCGAACGATAATTAACATTTATTGATGTGTATACAGTACAGATGTATAGAATTTGACTTGCTATAAAACAATCATATCATGTAAGTTAATTGCTAACTTGTTGCTTTTTATGCATACATAGATAATAATTAAATATGAAATAATAAATTACAATATATTTAAATTGATAGGCATTATATACAGCAAATTAGATGTATACAACAATTATTATGAAATAACATAAATTTTGATTTTTTTATTTTATTATATTTTGATAATTTTGTCATTAATATTTAGCTGAAATATGAGAAAGAAAGCAAACAAATTTATTTTATTTTTATTGAGAAGCTTAATGTTTGGTGTAAAGCAAGAAAAAACATCAAGCAAAGCTTATAAGTAATTTATAAATATTTGTAAAAGATTTTGTTTTAGTGCAAACAAGCTGCACTGATTTTTATAATACATAATACTCCTATAAGTACGTTTTCAGTTAAGTGCAATTTTTGTGTATAATTTCTTATAAAAACAATAAAAAAAACAAACTCAAAAAATAAGAAAAATGAATAAATTTTGATATAAAAAAAAAAAAAATCAACTGTGTATTATAAGAAAAAAAAACTTTTTTTGTTTTAAAAGTTAGTAAGAAATTAAAAAATGGTATAGCTAAGGAAATACCTCGTCTTTGTCCAAGCCAAGCTGTAAAAATACAGAAACTGTCGTCATTTAGTATAGTTGAAAAGATTTAGGTTAAATAAAAAAATTAAAAACTATTACAAAATAATAAATTAACTATATCAATGAAAATTAATTATTATTAATTAATGAATAAAATAAAATTTACTTTTTTAAAGAAAACATTAAATTATTCCTATTTTATATAAATAATATACGTATATTTACAAAAAGAACAATATTAACGATATCCATTTACGACATAACATATCTAGCAAAAATCGACAGCCTCTTTAGAAATTCATACATATTTAATGTATAACCTCATACTCGTACATATTATTTTTTGTTAGGAAAAACATAAAAATTATATACTTACAAATCACTTTATCTAGACTAGAGTCTAGACAAATGAGTCTGTCTGTCTGACAACTACGATCTTATATTCTTATGGAGAAATTTATTTCTTTCATAGTTCATTTCAATAAATCGACTGGCGATTGCTTTTATAGGTTCTCCATGATTGCATGGTAATATTTGGTATTATGTAAAAACCTAAATATGTACTACACATACAAATAATTTTTTTTAAGAGAATTATAAATGGTGGAATAAAGGTGTTATCTACTACGTCAATTTAAATGATTTCCCCCACTTCCAAAATTCTATTTTAGTTAAATACCATTAATATAAATAAAACAGCATATATAATTAAAAAATATTAACAATTAAAAGTAGGACTGCGAAATTAAACTCGGCGCCCAGAAAGTATTTGGGTAGAGTTGGAGTTGGGTTTGTGGAGTTCTTGCAGTCGGAATCGAAAAAATTCTGCCAACTTCCCGACTCTGTGCAACTGAATTCTATGTAAGGAATTCCTATACCCCCTTTTTTATACGGCCTGTTTCATTTCTAACCAACGTTTTCTTAATATGTTTTGGAGTTTGCGCAATGGCTGCATGTAGTAAAAAAATAATTGATAGCTATGATATTCTCTTTAAAGGGAGTGCAAGCCTCACACTCCAATATCTAAAGAGTTTCTGAATATGGATAGGTATTGATTTTAGAATAAAATTAAATGCCAGTGCTATTTTTATGACGAACAAAACATATTGCACTTTCTCTCTCTCTCTCACTTTTTGTTCACAAAACGTACACACTACGGAAAACCAAATTGAATTATGGAGTTCTCCTTTCAAATGAGATTTTTTTATAAGTTTAAAAAATAGGAGCTGGAGTTAAATAATAGTTTCTAAGTAGGTACAAAGGAGTTGGTGTCGGAGTAAAATAATTACCTAAAACATCAAACAAAATTTCTCTCTTAAACATTTTTCTAATTTTTTACTTGGTCATGCTATTGTTGATGATAAGGAAGGAAGGAAGCAGTTATAAAATCACATATATATAATACACCAGTAAAGAAGGAAAAATTGGCTACGCCGATTATAATATACCCGTATGAGTACTTGTTTATTATTTACAACATTGTCCGTGTCTATTTTGTATGTACAAATATTTGGGTAAATTTAATACAAATGATTTCAAACCCTAGAAATATCATAAAAATGATTGCAAAAATGAACGACAGGTTCTGGAACTTTTTGGTCTATAAATTAAATCTTCATTTTTTTTAACATTTTATCATTTTTCTCATATTAATTTTTTCCGTAATCTAAATACTTTTCGAGTAAATTATTAAAAACCCTAAAAATTCAATAAAGTTGATTGCAGTGCAATAACGGTAGTTCGTACAACTCTTTTATCTATGAATGAAATCTTCATTTTTGTATTCTCTATAATTGTTGTCATATTCATTTTTTCTATATTTCGACTACCTTTCGAGTAAATGAATGATTTATATCAAAATTAGGTGCACATTGTACCACAGGCTCTCCTATTTTTTGTCTGATTTGCTCCAAAAACATCAGAGATATGGTAGGTTTACATAATAAATTATCAAAATTTCAGCTTTAACCGTTTGGCCGGAATCTGGATCACGGAGAGACGGACGGACGGACATGCATATTTCGATTTAGAATTTATCAAGAAAGACAATGGTGTTGAAATTTTTTTTTCTACAAACTCCGTACCAAAATTATAATATTCTTGATTAACATCATACGGGTATAACAAGATGTAGTGATTTGACCAGATTCTACGTAACAGTGCAGTAAGAGAAACACATTTTCAAATTATTGAGAAAAATGCATAGGTAGTTTCTCACATTTGTTTAGAATCAGAATTAAAAGTAGGGTAAAGTGGGGCACATTTTTCAGTTTTAGTTTGCGAGACTATAACAAATTTGAGTTTCAAGGTAAAACAAATTTCATTTTTAGAAATTTTATACAAGAAATAATTGGTTGAAAAAGACGTTGAAGATGATCATATTATTATTTTTATATAAAAAAAATTCTTCTTAAATCCTTTACAAAATGGCGAATGTGCCTTACTAACCAGACCAAAAGATCTATTATTTTTTTAATTTTGAATTTTTAATTTTTTTATTCTAAAAGGTATTGTAATGGTAAATAACGGTAATTTTGATTGCAAAAGTAAACGTAAACGTGTCAATATCTCTGAAGAGATTAATGAAGTTTTTCATTAATAACTTGAAAAATACATAATAACAGCAACTTACTTAAAAACTGCTTATTTACTTACATTATAAAGACATTTGAAAAGTCAGCCTATTTTTCAACTGTTTAAGACTAGAAATGTCAAATTTAAACGTCAAACAAACTGATCTGAACTACACTGAGTATATAATAACAATAACGACACTGAATTTCAGTTATAGTTTTCTTTTTTGAAAAAATTAAATCTATTTTGGGAGTGGGTTTTATTTATGTTTATTTAAGATTTGCGTAATATTATTAATTTGAGAGAATTGAGATATTTTGAAATAAAGAGAGGTTTTTTAATTAAGATAGTATTTATTCAAATGATATTTCTGCAATTAAAAAAGGTTTTCTGGTGTATCTTGATGCCCACTTTTTATCAAAAATAACATTTATTATGAAAACCTTGTATTAAAGTTAACCTGTGTTTATTCAAATGGGTGCTATCTTCGGATGAAAAAGATTGTACTTATTGTAATTATATACTCGCTGTAACTCGAACATACAACATACATATAGCAAAAAATCTGAAACAGTAAAAAATCAAAATCGAAGATGATAAATTTTCACCATTGATGAATGTGTTCCACTCAGGCACGGCCTTATCATATAATTTTGTATTCAATAATGTGTGCATCCTACTCATATCATATAATGCAGGTAACATATAATGTTTGTATTCTATAATGCTACCATATCATATAATTTCAAATTAATTTTTTTTACTCAAATTACAAATTTCTCAATTAACTAAGAAAATTTTTGGAAATTTTCTAGCCGGAAACTAAACGGAACGGAATGGAAACGAGAATATTCACAACAACAAAAATCTTCAGAATTTGATGACAAAATGATTAAATCAGAGATATTAATCCTAAAGCGCAAAACGGAGTCCATTGGACTCCGCAGAGCAAGAAAAAAACCTATAACTTTTAAAAGAAAAACTTGTTCAACCGGAGGTTTGCTTCCACACTAAAAAATAAGTGGAAGCTTTGTTTTCACTTTCATTTTTCAAAAATTTAAAATCGAAATTTTTA
>JANSTT010018342.1:0-14070 GCA_026745375.1 Platyura marginata
ACAGCTAGAAAGGTGAAATGTTGACAGTCCTAGAGTAAAATTTCTATTGTTTTTGGCGCAAATCGGACAAAAAATAGAGGAGTCTGTGGTACAGTGTTCACCTAATTTTTATATAAACCATTCATTCTACTCGAAAGGTAGTCAAAATGTCGAAAAAATGAATATGACAATAATTATAAAGAATACAAAAATTAAGATTTCTTTCATAGACCAAAAAGTTGTACGACCTACCGTTAAAGCGCTGCAATCAATTTTATTGAATTTCTAGGGATTTTAATCATTTACTCGAAAAGTATTTAGATTACGGAAAAAATAAATGTGACAAAAATGATAGAGAATAAAAAAATGAAGATTTCATTCATATACAAAAAAGTTCCACGAAATACTGTTATGGCGCTGCAATCAATTTTATGTCATTTCTAGGGTTTTAGACACATACAAAGTTGTAAATAATAAACAAATACGCATACGGGTATATTATAATCGGCCTAGCCAATTTACTGGTTTTTTTTTTTTAGGTTTTATATTTAAAAAAAAGAATTTTTTGAAAAAATCAATCTATATTCAAACCACGTTTTTGTTCTCTATATTTTAATCAGGTGCCCGCCTTTGATTTATAGTATCATAAATAATTGAGAATATAGTCACGTGTTATACATATATATCCAAAGACAAGAATAAGATACGTAGTTGGTATATCTTTGGGGCAAACCATAGCTAAATTATCTCCTATTGATCTATTATTGAAATTCATGGAGCTGCTATATACTTATGTATAAGTTGGTATGCTTTCTTCTATTAAGTTCGTGATCCAAATTAAAGGACCAAAATTAAAATAATATAGAGGTGTACAATCAACCAATCAAATTACGGTCTTATGTATTATCTTAAACTTCATTTCAATTTTTTTTTTTTTTGTATATTTGAGATGGAAGAAAGTTTAACAATACAACACCGCAAATAAAAGTTTTTCACGAACTTTTTATAGGGAAAAGGAATGAACTTAACAAATAAAAACAAAAGTCCCAAAACGAAATTGAAACAATACCTCAATCAGTTCATGGGTAAATAGTAAAAAGGGTTTTATATACGACCACACAACGCAATTTCTATTCTATTTCTAAGCAAATTCATTGTGTCATCAAAATCGAGAAGAAAACATTTTTTATTATGTTTTAGACGGGTTAACCTATTCCAATATGTTACCTGGCTAATGGTATACGTAATTCACATAATATGTAAGAATGTATTATATGTATGTACAGTACATACAGTATGTTGCCAATGAATTTGTGCCACTAGTTTATTTCTGCAAAAATGTAAGCGTCGATTAACTTCACGGTAAGATATCTTGACATTCATGGGCTCTAGGGACTTGAAGTATACTGGTTTAGTAACGTATAATTCACAATTTTTCGGTTCGTCCGAGCCGTAGTTTTTCCACAGTTCTTAGATTTTTGTCTGAGAGTCCCCAAAAAAAATTATTTTTTATCAATTTTTGTGGCAATTTTTGATTTTTTAACCATCTCTCTATATGACAGTAAATTTGATTTTTTTTAACTCAACTGGAACTGATTTGGTGCTTTCTGAGTTGTCTTTTACCCCCATTTTTGAGAATTTACAAAATCTCATTAATTTTCTTATTTTGGATTAATATTTTCATTCTAATTTTAAATTTCTTTAAAGAAAACAAGCTTTAGGTACTTATCATTATAAATTTTATTAAAAGAAAAAAAAAATACCACTGGACATATGCAAATTTTGACGTATTAATATTACCAAGTATTTCACTAAAATGGCGAAAAATAAAAGATGAGCGGAACAGAGACACAATAATACGCAAAATAGTTGACGAATACTTCTAATCCAAATCTACATATATAATTGATGGTTTTTCAAAACATTTCATAAGTGGTACAAGTTCATTGGCAACATACTGTATATGAATGTGTGTAGAACATTTTTTCCCTAATTACTTGGGGCAACTCGATACCCATAAATTAGGATTTTATTTCTTTCGATATATTTTTGGTGTGTACGAAAAAGGTCAACCAAATATTTCGATTAAGTACCTACATACAACTTTTTATTTAACGACAACAACAACAACAACAAAAAGAATCAGAATAAGAAATAGTTTTTTTTTGTTCTGTTTGGTCAAAGCTTTGATTTTAATTAAAGGAAAGAAATCCTGTCTGTCATTTGATTTTATTGAATTTACGTGTGCCCGAGCAATATGAAATCTCTTAGATTGTACCTAAGTGTAATTATAATTATAATTATAAATGAATAAACGAAAATATAGAGTTCCATTATCAATAGATTGATTTGTGTAGGTATGTACTACAAATACTTCTATTAAAAAAAATAATATCTTATTCTTGACACGTTCTCTTGATGTTCTATTAACATTTTCGAATTATGTTCTATTTGATGGGATCATGATATCCATATAGGATCCTAACTATACACAATCAACTTATAATAGGAAATTCCTAGAAATAATGTCCACACTTCTTTCTGAACACCCTTGTTCATTAATCCATTTTTATGAACAAATGGAAAGAGATGATGATTGAGATTGAGATGAGGTGAAATATTTCTTACAAACGTTTCTACATACTTTGTGAATATTCTGCGCATGCACACGTACACAGTTGTGTATATATGCCCTCTGTATGCACCATAATTATATGTGGGCAGATATATATTCATACATTTGACGTATGATGTCCGATAGAGAAATATATGGCAGACATTTTTAATTGTCTATATGGTATGGAAAAGAATAGTACATGTAAATTATTCATTTCATTTTATTCTATACTAACAGTTTCGATTTAATAAACAGGAATGCATTGCATCCATAGAAAATGCTCTGCATCCATACAAAATGTTCTGCATCCATACATTATTTATGGTGATTAATAATGACTCGGTCTCAAAAATCTAAATAATTCACTGTTTAAATGTTATATGGATGTTAAATGGATAGTTTTACTTTAACCAAATAATTAATATGGTTAGTATGGTACCCGACTGCACAAATATGGTACACCAATTTTAAAAGAAACAAAAAACGCCAAATCATATCTTGTAAGAAATATAAATTCATTCTTCAATAAATGGAAAATCACTAACATTGAATACGAGTCTATACATATACACAGGTTTAGTAATTGAATAATCCTATCCGTATGTAAATAAGTGATAAAATATTTGTTCTGGTTTCGAAAATCTTCAAATCTACCCCTAGAAAATGTTCAAATTCATCTCATCTCTCGAACCCGTATACAAAAGGTAAATAAATAATAGAGTAGACATAGGGAAATGTAACACCTCTATTTAACATTCCATTTAACATCACCAGAACCACATCATTGGTGCAGAATAATCGCTATTTTCTTATCACTCTTTCTACAACTTGTATATAAAGAACCAGTAAAGAAGGAATAATTGACTATGCCGATTATAATATACCCGACAACAACAAAATATTGAGTAAATTGAATACAAATGATTAAAAACCCTAGAAATAATATAAAATTGATTATAGCGCCATAACGGCTGGTCGTGCAACTTTTTGGTCTATAAATTAAATCTTCATTTTTTTATTCTCTATCATTTTTGTTATATTCATTTTTTCTGTAAATCAAATATTTTTTTGAGTAAATGATTAAAACCCTAGAAATTACATAAAAGTGATTGCAGCGCCATAACTGTATGTCGTGGAACTTTTTTGTCTATGAATAAAATCTTTATCTTTAAATTCTCTATAATTCTTGTTGTATTAATTTTTTCTACATTCCGACTATCTTTCGAGTAAATGAATGGTTTATATCAAAATTGATGGACACTGTACCACAGCCTCCCCTAATTTTTGTCCGGTTTGCTCTAAAAACAATAGAGATCTTACTCTATGAGTACATAATAAACTTTCTAGCTTTTGCTGTTTGGCCGGAATCTTAATTACGGATAGACGGACAGACGGACATGCATATTTCGACTTAGAATTTCACGAGAAAGACAATGGTGTATACGATGAATATTAAGAGGCGTTTCAAACTCCGCACCAATTACCAAAGTTTTAATATTCTTCGATTAACATCATGCGGGTATAAAAACCCATAACACAAACAAATTAGATAAATCAATTATCACCATACGTGTACATTTCACTCCGTTTACAATTACATTTCCATAGCCTGTCTATATTATATGGGAGAGGTATTTGTGTCGAGTTAGAAGTTTTTCATCGAATTAATTTTACAATTAATAATTTGTCAACAACAAACTCTCTCTAAGCTCTGTAACATACTTTGGAGCGGTGTTGTTTCTTCAAATTATTCGCTCAAACAAATTGCCAGGTTTTAATATTTACACCCCTTTTTTTTGGTGGTTTGTAATTAGAGTAAGAAGGAATGAGGATGGCACTTGAGAAAATTCAATTTATAACTTGTAATGAAAGAAATAGACTATACAAAACATATATATCCAAAGTTATATAGTAAAGAGAAGAGACACCGCATATAAATTTGACGAAATTTCACGTGTATCGCATTACTTAGTTTTAAGGGATGAAGCTTTTTTTTTTAATTAAATCACATGACATTAATCAACAAAAATCGCAACGAATTCATGTAAGATAAAAATTATGATTGGTTATACACGAGAAAATGATGATGATGATGATGACGATGATATAAACTCTTTTATCGTTAGCGATAAGGGTAAAATAACATTGAAGCTACAAAAAACACTTTACTAAAAATGTTTCATCAAAGTTACTTTTGGTTTATAAGATATACATACATATGTACATACTTCAACTTATATTTCGGTATTAATAAACATTTTATTTTTTAGTTAAATAAAATCTACCGCCTACCTCCTCAGTGCAAACTTTTTAAGCTCTAAACTTTGAAAACTTTGACTTAACATATTTAAAATTATTTTCTTTTTGTTTTTATTTTTTGATATGAAACATATGCATGAAGAACTTTTGACAAATATGAAACATGTTTCCAGAAAGTTTATAGACGTTATACCTACATTAGGGTGGAACTTCTTTTTTTTTTTAAAAAAAAAAAACACCCAACCGGCGGAAAACTTGTGTTTCGATGTCTGAATTTATTAAGTTTAAAATTTGTTACGCGGTGAAGTCAAAGAGGGAAAAAGTTGTAACCAATTAAATTACATTTAAATTGATGCACATATAATATGTTTGTAAGGATCGTCTGACACTCGGCCATCACTTACATGTACTTCTCCCGTTTTTTACATGAATGTTTCGTGGATCGATGATGTGCTTCGGCTGCTGGTCACTCTTCTTTTATCTTACTCACATTCCCGTGTACAGATAATCCTCCTATAACACGGTATTCTACAATACGGTTTCGCTCTTACACGATAAGAAAAACCTCTTATAACACTGTATGTATGTATGTACTTACATCAGTGATGGGCACATTTGATTTTATCAATAAAGAAGGATACTGAGCTTACATTTCAGGGCCAATCACACTTGCGAGAATAAATAATAAATAAATAACATAGCAGCTTTGTAGACATCGTATAAATTGCAGAAATATACGAAATATAAAATTATACACTCAGAAAAATATTTCAATGAAATGTTGTAGTAAAATTTTTATTCCTGATTGGAAAATAGATTTGTTTTCATTAAAAATATATTTGAAGATGCGGAATCCTTAATTTTCCACCAAATACTATATATCTGTCATATATCACATACATGAATATACATATTTATATATTTAATAAAAATTGTTAAATTAAAAAATATATTTTGTTTAAAAAAAAATTTCGGAACGCATCACTCCATTTTGTATTGACTCTTAGTCTTATACGTGGTTTCTTACAATAAGGTATTTTCTAGGAACATGTCTACCGTGTTATATGAGGGATGTTTTACAATTGTTATTTTTATATGTTTAATATCTTTATCATTACCATCCGCTTCCATGATTGGACCCGGTATTTTTTTCATCAATAAAATCAATTCTTTCCAAATAAATCCAATGACTCTCGTAGTCTTTTTTTTTTAAATCGGGTTTTCTCTTTAGAAAGTTTAGGAGGACAGAGATAAATAATAATAATAAAAAAATAAAGTAAACTAGGGTAGAGTGGGGCAAGATGCGGCACGGGGTAAAACACGATATATCTCGTAAAATATAAATATCGAGCGTATTAACAAAGAATTTTTCTATTTTAAATGGATGGGAGGACTATTAGGAAGAATTGGCTAACTTCAATATATCTATGAATATATTTTCGTGCTTTTTAAATCGTGGCAATAAATGAGAGCAAAGCAAGCCCAGAGAAGTTTAGATTCAATATATAAAATGCAAAGAATGGGCCCACGAATTATGCGAGGGCGGAGAAGCATCCCCCTTTTGCTGGTTTAAATGCAATAATTGCAAAATTTAGATGTACCGTCCTGCCCTAAACATTGTCGCATCTTGCATCGAGTTCTTTAATTTAGTTTTTTTCTCGAAATTTTTTGAAGTCAAAGACTAAAAAAATGTTTGAATTATGAAGAAAAACATGTAAAACTTTTAAGACTGTTTGCAATGAAAATATATTTTTTGTGTCTCGTCTTGCCCCACTCTACCCTACATGTAATGGCCGATAAGGTCGTTGCATATTTGTGTGATGTTTCGTTTAGGTAATTAAATTGTCCATAACGTTGCTTCTTATCAGATTCAGTTAAAATTATTCGTTGAGTTGGTTATGGTCAAAAAACAGAATAAATTACCAAATTTGATCAGGATAAGATCAACAGGTTATGAATGCGTATCAATATTTAATTAGTTATGAAAATAAATTTTTTGGAGCAGTTAGTTAAGTATAAGAAAATAAAAAAAAAAAACTTAATTTTATTGTTGATTTTTTATATGCATGGTATTTATGGTAGGTATAGACAGAATATCTACAGAACATCTAAAAAAATAAATAATTGAACAAGGGATCAAAAGAAAAATTAACAAGACAAATTTTCTATAATTTTTTTAAATATACATAAAAAGCTACCAATTTTCCAGATTACATTTTTTCTTTGTTAGTACAAGTCAAAGTCAATCATGTTAAAGGTCAACCAGAAATAATTGTTACCGTATAAAAAGAAAAATAATTTTAAAATTTCAATAAAATCTAATCCGTATATCAATAAAGGAATTCATATATATATGTACGTAATTATTACATCTATATATCTCATTTTCCAGACAGTAAATTCTATAAAAGGTTTAAAATCTTCAATATTATACTCATAATATTTGATGGATGCCGAGGAAATCGGCCGTTATGAATGTTAAATTCGTTTTTACTTTGTCGATTGTGGTAAAACTCTACCCATACATTAATTTAAAAATAGAAATTGGAATTGTTTCTCAAACGGGTCACGGACTGTGCCAAGCTGTGTTGTAATATATTAAATTTAAATAAAAAAATCTTTTATTTCGATTATTTTATATTGAACGCACTCATTTTACATGTTGTCTATTAAACGGTTTCGATTTACACGGATTTGTCGTGGAACGTATCTACCGTGCAAGTCAAGAGATGCATTTATCTACATGAATACAATAAAACAGAATTTCGTAAATACGAAATGAATTTAATTAGATTAGGATTAGGAATGTAGGAAGTAATAAAAGATCAATAAAAAATACTATTAAAAACTGATTAAAATATAGAATTAAAATTTAATTTAAGTTAATCAAATTAAATTAAAAATTATTAAATATACAGATCGATGCGTGAAATCACTAAACATACATCACCACGTGAAAACCGAAAACTTTAAATATTGCCAAATATTAGCAACAATGATTGCTCTCGATTCCAATTAATTTTTAATAAATTTTTATCCATTCTTTCAAATATAATTAAAATAAAACTCAAACAAAATAAAAGTAAAGAAACTGAAACCGACAACAGAAAAAATGGCACAAATTGTTTACATGCATTAGTAGAGATATGTCAATTTTGCGCCGATATCTTTAGAATTTTTCTGTGCAACACGTCCCTTACCTCACTACACCAGTTCCCCCCCCCTGTCTGAAAATTTTGACACTTACCGGTCGAATGAATCCCTATGTAGCATTTTTTTAGAGAGAAATAGCTTTTTGATCAAAATAATTAAATTAAGTTTTGGATTTTCTTCATTTTTAAAAATTAAATTATAATATAAAAATAAAAAAAATCGAATTGCATTAAAATAAATGTATTTTTGAAAGTTTCTTTGAAGTTATAATATCTTTTAATTAATATACCATAAAACTCTATATACTTAATTATTTAACGACTTAATCATTCTTTTCAGAAAATAGAAACGAATATAAAATGGTACTAGCAAGTTCAGCAGTTCTGGGTGCAGCAGCCGGTACTGGACTTGCACTTGTAGTGGCAATGACAATTGTCGTTTACCGATATTATCTGGTACGTCGTAAAGGCAGAGAATGGGCTGAATTGGATCGATGGGAGGAGATCAAATGTGCTCGAAAAATACATCTAAAGGTATGTTGGTTATATGATTTTTATGCTATTTCCTATTTCTCAACTCAACGCTAGTTTTTCTATTGAATGTCGTTTGAAAGTCGTATGTGTAAACGTTGTACACAAAACTTTCATTCAATTGGGAAGCTTTCGAAGCTTAGCAAGAAAATATATATAGAAGCTTTTGTAAGGATATGCATGTAATATTAAAAAAAAGGATATTTTGCGAATAATTAAATATTGAAGAAGTTTTTCAGCAGTTGGCGCCACAATCATAAAGTAGGTTGTAAAAAAAGCTTTGTTTTAGCTTGCCTCTATATTATTCACAATTATTTTTTGAGGGCCTTGTTTCGTTTTCAACTTGATTTTAGAAGTTAATGTTTTCTTTAAAGGACTTTTTTTGCTCTATGTTTAAATTCTATGAATAAAACTTTTTCAGTCAGTGGATGTGTGTATGAAAAATGTTAAAATAAAATTTACTGAGAGGATTCGATAGTTAATAATTAACCCATTAATGCCGAAATTTTTTAACGTGGCTATTTTTGCAAATCCTTTGAACATTTTGTTTATAGAAATAATATGAAAATATAAATATAAAAACTTATTAAGATTTTCTGGTCCGTTTGTTATAAGAGGGTGTCGTGGTTTGAGGACAATGGGTAGATCAACTACACTTTTGCTCAGGTAGGACATAACATGTTTGTACTCACATGAGTACACTGGGCGCTAATGGGTTAAATTAACTCATACAGTTTGGTGTATGTAATCTAAATCGTAAAATAAACTACATACATATATACGTTTTAAAGGATTCCTATAATCATTCTAGTCCTATGCCGCAGCTTTCAGGTTTTTCATACAAATTTTACAGTTATTCTCGAGTTTTGATAAATATCTATTTATATACAAACTTGCGCTAAACAATGAAATAAAATTATCAACATCATCTCTCAATCATGGTGTTAAAGTAACACTTTTTTCGAATTTGTTACATTTGTTACCAAATTTTGTAACAATGAAAAAAAAGTAACAAATGTAGCAAACTAATACGATTCCGTCCAATTCCGATAGACAGATGAAATAACCCCATCACAAGAGATATTCAGAATTTTTCCGAAATACTTCAAAATGGCGAATTGGAGACAATCATTGGGTTGAAAAATAGGTACCTATTTTGTAACATTTACATTTGTTACCAGTAACAAATTTGGTATTTTATCGTACTTTTATCGTTACTTTAACAACGCTTCTTTCAATCTACATACAAATGTATTTTAAAATTCAAAATGGTGTTCAAAAAATATATAAAAATATTCATTTATGCAATATGATTTCAGCCCATATTAAGTGTGTTTGAAAAATCAATATGAATTGAGAGAAAATCCTGCAAAATTATTTACAAAAATAAAAATGCCACATCACTCTTCGTTCCATTAAATTGCACAATGCCACTCAAGTGTAACTATACAAAGAATACAGTACAAAGGAAAATTTACCTAATAAAAAAAAAAAAAATTAACTTCAAAATCAACAAAATCGCACCAAAATAATATAATAACAAAAAAAAAAAAAAACTCTTTTAAAACTATCTTTTCCATGTGGACTCTTCAAGCCCATTTATTATCATCTTTCAGAAATTACCCACCTCTTGAATGGCTCAACCATATTATTATAGTACTCCTAAATAATCCATGCATGCATATAAGTATGTATAGTATGTACAACGATATGGGATACTTATGCTTAGATGTATGTACATAGGTAAAGGTACTGTTTAGTTAGATATTACTACTCGAGAATATTATAGGAGCCGAGGTGTACCGTGTACCTACAAACGACCGGTATGGGTATGTTACATACACACACCTTTTATGTGACAAATTATGACAAATTGAATACATTTTATGTAGTGCCATGTATATTCATGTTGTTAGATCATAATAAAATTGATAAATTATCATAAGCTTGCAAAAATCCATAGTAAATGTGGTACTAAATAGAAGGGTATGTATTGTATACACGTTGTATGTTTGTATGTACCTAAGTATTTGAGCATCATATATATATATATATATATATATACATATATATATAAAAGAAAATATGTGGAATGTTTAACGATGATTTAAGGGTTTGTCGGCAACAGTCATAATGCATTAAATATAATATGTTATGGTTTTGGAGTTGTGTTCTTTTTTCCTGGATTTTTTTTTTTTTTATGGAAATGGTAGTGTTGGGCAGGATGAATTTATCAGTTAATAAAATACGTTTTAAATGAGTTAATAATCTTTATTATCTTGAATGTTTTATGTTATTTGAATGGTCCATCCGGGCTTAAAAAAAATATGGAAACTTTTTAAAGAATCATGAAAAATTTTTATTAGTATTTTCTTTTGTTATTCAAATAAAAAAAAAATTTGGCTCATTAACCAATCAAATGGCTTAATGATAGAGGTAATTCCTTTGGAACGGGAGGTCCCGGTTTCGATTCCTGTCTGGGAGTAAAATGTGAGTGTGTATATTTTTCTCTCATACGAAGTTTGAAACTTGAACCGAAGGGGTTGGATTTCAATTAAAAATGTTGATACAGGCATGTCCTCCAGGGAATCATTTCAAGGAATAACCGACGGTTGTCGATTCAACGAAGGAAACACTTCGAATGTTAAAAAAAAACATCTTCAAGTGTGAGAATTTGTGGAATTCCGAAAAAAGCCCGAATTAGAGTTCATTGTGTGACCAGGAACCACACATTGTATGAAAATTAACCGCTGTTATGCTCTTTGAGCAAACCAAAATCTACACCAGGATGAAGAAAAGTGGCTCATTAACCTTATGCTTAATGCGATATTTGACTTGACCAGATTAACTAACATATGACCTTGAGTTGGATTATTTAATTATTTATTATTTTATTATTTCCATATTTTTTAATATCGTGCTGAAGTTTTTTTTAAGGATTTTCACCATTTTCACGCCCATAATACCGAAACCTTAGTTTGGGCAAGAAAACTAGTAGTCCAAGTCGGAAACTAGTAGTCCAAGGAAAAGGATCAATAGGCAAATTTATGATTCACCTTGTAGCGTGTATTCATGAGATCTGAATGCTACCTGGTTGAATTTTGAATCTCTACATGAAAAAAAGATATGATTGCGAAGAGTCTTTCAATTTCCGAAAAATAACGTATGGAATATCGGCGGTGCTCCAATGGATCAGCATTAGAGTTATGCCACAATTATTGACGATCCTCCAATCTTTGAAGTTGGCCAATCCATTTTGTTTTCTTGGTCTGGATCCACTAGCGAACAACGTTGATATAAATCATCAGTAATCTCTGAGATTCGAATAGAATACTGTCGGACACACTTTAATTTCCCTCAAAATAGCTAAATGGCAATTGTTGATTGTTAAACACTAAGAAGCGACAGTTTCAGGTGCGATACTTTTTATATTGAGAGGAAAAATTAATAAAATTTGGAAATCAATTTCTTGCAATACTAATGATGATTCTACTAATTTTTTATTTATAATAATTTCAAAAGAATTGAAACAATAATTCTTACAGTCACTGTTTTTTATCACCATTGCAATTGTTATAAATAATATAAAATCACCTTTTAAGTCATAAATGATAGACTTAATCATCTAAACTCAAGTATTTTCAAAACAATATGTTCTATTTAAATTTTGTGACGTAGAATAATTAAATCCGCTTCTTTTGGGCAAATTTTCGCAGGCTTGATCAAACTAAAACAATATTTTTCGATAATTTTGGTTCTAATAACACCCTTTCTGGAGAGAATTAGGTCGACAGCAAAAAATGAATCCTTTCGAAAAAGTACTTCAATGAATTTATAAGTAGGTAATAATAAGACATTGTTATGTTTATACATACATACATACATATAATGCAAAAAAAAAATTCTCGCGCTTCATATTCATAACGAACTCCGCCTCAAGCCTAAAATATAAGAATAAAAAAACATTTAACTTAAATATTTAATAAAAAGGAGTAGGTACATTGTAGGTATCTTGTGTATGTATTGTATATATATATATATATATATATAGTTACTTCCGTTAAAGGTTTTAAGTTATAAAATATAAATTTTCTTTAAACTTGAATGCAGTGACAACAAAAAACAACAAAAACATTTGTTCCTCTCCTTTAAATTTAAAACCATACCATTGAATCGATATTGATAGCTACAAAATGGAAACCGCTAATCAATTTATATACAATACTGCACCGTACAAATATAATATTATTTATCCCTCTATGATGGTAGGTATACTATACAATACAATACATAGGTACTATATATTTACTTACTGTTTATATACAAACAATAGCAAAATCAAAACCCCTTTTTTTCACTCCATACATGTACATAATATCCGAACAACAAGAGGAGTCTTGTCAAAATGGATTGAAACTTTTTCATTTGATGAGTTTGATGATTATCATAGAGGAAAAACATTTATTGTTTGCTGTTTGTTATTTGCTATTTTAATACAATAACAATATGAATATCATAATTGGAAATAATTTGCTTTTAAATCTATGTATACATATATGTTGTACAGTTAAAAAGGATATAAATATGTACATAAAGGATGTTTCTATGCCATCATTATACATATATGTATGTATGTATGAAAGATGAACAACTAACTATACATGTACCTTATATAAATCACTATATATGTAGATATAATGAAGATAGGGATATGGATGGGATATATACGAGAAATTAGGGTTTGTGTTTACTGAACGGTGTTATTATGTTGGAACATCATTTTTTTTTTATATATATTCATGTGAGCGTATAAAAAATTATGAAACATATTTAATGTTGGCTGAACCATATTATTTTATAAGATAGCAACAAAAATATTAATGAACAATAAAACTGATACACCAGCAAATTGTACAATGTACAAAAATGCACAGATGAATTGAGATTGAAAAATAATTTGAGGAATTCTCATCATTTCTTTAATACAAAATTGGAACTAATTGTTTTTCTATTCAAAATAATTATTTAACTTTAGGTTTATTTTAATAACAATCATCGCAAACATTTTTCTTTTAAGAAAAGTGGATATTTTAGGTTTAAAGATTCAGTTCATAACCGAATTTATTCCCGATCTATTTTTAAGTTTTACATAAATTTATAAAATAATTTATTGATTTTACCCATATTTTTTTTAGAGTGTATCAGACTAGATTTTTCAAAAAACATGTCTGCTCTACATAATTCGTTTTTTGTTAGTTCTTAAGAATAAATTTAGAACAATAAATTAGAGCAGACAGATTGTCAAAAATCTACTCTGATACACTCAAAAAAAAAAAAAAAATGGGTAAAATCAATTCAGATTTTGTATATATTCGTCCGAAGAAAATTTTTATTATAACTCTAATTTGTATTTGTTACAATATTGAGATTTTGTGATAAGTAAAATATATAAATAATTTCATTAAATTAATAAAGATTTTGTTTATATTCGGCAAATAGAATATTTAAATTGTAAATTTTATAAAGTAGTTT
>JANSTT010018343.1:0-14054 GCA_026745375.1 Platyura marginata
TATGTATATTTTTTATGTATAGATTGATGGTATAAAATCTTTTATTTAAATTGTAGTGTATCAGGAAAAAACGGTAAATTTATACATATACTCTTAATTAGTAGAAATTGTGCTGCTATTAATGATGTATATGTAGATACCGAAAGAATTGCTGAATCGTTAATAGATAATTTCAGTTACATGTACTGTACAACAATAAAAAACTTTTTTTTATATTCTTTACTTCACGATGAGACATTTTTATGAAATTTATCGCTCATGTAACACAAATCTCTACTAATAGTATCGTACAGGGGGAACCAAATGAACCTGTTCAAAAATTCAACAAGTGTCGTACTTTGGCACTATATGTTAGGTTAGGTTAAAACGTAACCTTTAAGCATCTGCTTGAAACTATTTCTAGCCATTTTTTTTTTCCGATTCATTTCATCGTAAACAACAGATTTTTTTTCTTGAATACCAACCTTACCTTTGTATAGTTATATATATTTTTGCAAATTACCTACATTTACAAAATGCAGCCGCA
This sequence comes from Platyura marginata, assembly GCA_026745375.1. Classification (NCBI taxonomy): domain Eukaryota; kingdom Metazoa; phylum Arthropoda; class Insecta; order Diptera; family Keroplatidae; genus Platyura; species Platyura marginata. Next base: position 527 of record JANSTT010018343.1, read on the forward strand.
TAACACAGACCTTCACTAAAATCCTAAAATATAAGTTCAAGTTCGGTGTCTTATACAAAAGCACCGCAGATGTTTGTTGAGTAAATTAAAGCTTTCGAAACGAAAAAAAAAAAAAAAAAATTAAAAAATCTGTCCAAATATTGCATGTTAATGGCTGTGTGATGTGTGCTGCACAGTGTGCATGATAGTGAATCATTAAAGAGTCTATTGCCAAAAGTAGCATATAGTTTGTTATATCCTGAATAGTCTATGAACGTATGAAAAACATCTTCCACTTAATTCTAAGAAGTTTATATTCTTAATAGCTGAGAATATTTTTTAAAACTATTAACTTAAGTATTGCAATTGGTTCTAAACACTTTTAATGAGTGGTTATTACATCGAGGGGGTAATCTCTCGTTAAAAAGTTGTCCTTACTCGCTTCGCTAAAAGAATTGTATCGAAATTACTTGATGCATGGGCCAAGAATTACTTCAGTGATTATTTATTAAAGTATTCTATGGTGACTCGAGGAAAAAGCATAATGCAATTAGTTGGGAATATGTGAGGAACAGAAGAAAGATGAAAATAAAGACCTCGAGGGAAAAATGAAAGAAACGAAAGAGAAAGGGGAAGAATAATTTAAGAAACTTTTTTGTTAATAAAATGTTAATCATAAATGGTGGTGAATTCAACAAGACTTTGTATAGGTATATGCTGGAATCGACATCCAATAAATAACATACATACAGTCATGTCGGGTAAAATAGGGAAAAGGCATATTTTGTATGAAAATGTCCAAATAATAGGGATGGACAATTCAAAACTTAAAAGCCCAATTAAAACAAGAAATTAAACATGTGAATTATTTGTTTCACTTTAGAATGTGATTTTTAAAGGTATGAAGTAATGGATTTCTTTAGTTTTTGGTTTTAATTGGGGTTTGAATTGTCCATTCCTATTATTTCGAACAACAGGTACCCTTAAATACTGCAGCTGTCCTTGAAAATAATGAATACGTTTATTCATAGATTCCTCAGATAGCAATTCTAACAAGTAGGAGAAATGACTGAATTTTGACTTTTTCATACAAAATATGCCTTTTTTCCTATTTTACCCGACATGACTGTATTACCATTTCGGTCACTTCCGAACTCTTTTAATAGTAAAAATGTATCCAAAAATCAATTGAGAAATATTTTGAAATGTCAAAATACTGAACTATTTGTATTTGATTTTTGGAAAACATTCTGAACAACTGAAGAAAGACTGCCATCTATTTGTAGTATGTATAAGTTCACCGACTAGACATTAATCTTAAAATCACTATATCTATAGGTACCCACATATATAGTTACTTAAACACGTCTGTATATTATACTGGTCAGATCAAAAACCCAGACAATTTTTAATTAGAATCTGATGATTGATTAGATTCCTGGGAACGATAATCATATTTTGCGATCACCCATTATTTTGGAAAAAAAAAAATTGATGTGTGTTTCTTTATTAAGTGAACCTACTATACGTCCTCTCCCAGTCGTTCTGTATACATATTATTATCTTCCAGTCTAATACTCGATTAAGATTTATTATGGTTAATTTTATGTATATTTCTGTATGGATAAGCCTTTTCAGTCTATTATATGCGTGTTTTATAGTTGTTCGTGAAATGTGGTAATACCGTTATGCTAGAAGGCAAGTCAAAGTATCAACATTAGAGGTTGAATCGTTTTATTTTTGTGTCCATTTTTATGCCAGAGTTGGTTCGTGGACACTTTTATCGTATTTTTCGATATGAGAGGATAGATCGCCTCTAAGATTTCATATATACACATTAAATGTATGCGTGTGTGTGTGTGTGTCTGTTTGCGAAAATCAACGTTTATTATGTATGATCGAAACCATTAAATATTAATCGAAAAATATTTATTTTCACATAGAACATTAACTTGTTCTATCTCTAATATATTTACCTATATATTGAGTATATATGTACATACAGAACTTTAGTTTTAGCTTTAGCCTCGGAACGATAAATGCAAAATTAAAATGTTGTGTATACTGAAGAAATTGTACTTTTAATATCATCATAATATATATAAAGTATAATCTTAGATATATATAAAATATGATGATGATAAACATCGTCTGCGTTAAACATACTCGTATATGTATGTACAATGTACATAGTCAAAGATTGAGCAAACTCTGAGACCCGGAAAATTCCAAGTAATTTTATGGTCTGCTTCTTAATTGATCAAGTTGAGATTTTAATTATTTTCAATCCAATTAATTATTATTTTTATTATTTTTTTTTATCTCTTTGATATTAATGATTGTGCATAATTATGTAATTAATAATAAAGAGCAATAGCATCAATACACTTGAGGCATATTTATATATATATAATCGCGAGTATGTAATAAATATGTACATATCTACATACTATAGATGGATATTTATTATTTTTATTACACCATCTGTATTTGTATAATGTGTTTATGGAAAACAGACTTAAGAACATGTAACGCATTTTTTAATACAAAACGAAAGACTTAAACGATTAAATAAGCGACGAACCATTTTTGTGATTTACATAAGGAGCCTTTAGTATTCATTTTTTAATATAATTACAATAATGAATAATCTAAATCTAAAGAAAGGTTTCTTTTTATCGTATAATATTGAATTTTGAGGTATGTATAATTTCAGCTAATTAAAAAATACAAATTTTCGCTTACTCACTTATTACTCACTGTAAATACAATAAATTAAATGTGGATCATGGAACCTGTGCTGAGAGGTCTTTAGAAATAAAGAAGGATATGATTCTTAACCATTTTCTTGTTATTTGAAACTTTTATGATTTACTTTACTTACAAAAAAGTGCATCGAGATGAATGAAAGGTAAAAAATCAATTCTGACATGCATGACTTTTATCCGCTCATTTATGTATAAATCCTGTTTTATACAGTTACATATATATATATATATATATATATATATATACTAACAAATTTACAATTTATGCTTAAGTAACTATATATCCATATTAAGTTTGCGCATGCGGAATTAAGGATTAAATTTATTTATGGCGCCATTTATATGCATATGTTATATTATATAAATAATATGTGCGTTTTACTTATTCTATCTAATCTTATAGTCATCCTACAAAATTAATGTTAAAACTTACTTTTACTAATTCGTTGTTTTCTTTAAGATGCTACTTTTCTCCATATGCCATCATCTGACTTAATCTGAAAAACAAGAAAATTTCTTATTATATTATTTTGTTGGATGCATTCTTTTTAAGTACTTATACTTAATCTATGTTTTTTTTTCGTTTTTTTTTTGTTTATTTTATTTTAAAACATGTACATATGTACATTTACCTACTTGTACATTAAAGTGTATGTACTGTTTGTATGGTACCAGTACATTGTACAATGTACAAGTACATTTCTCTTTGCACACCATATGATCACATTTCCGGTACATTGTATCAGAGAATATAAATTATTGTAGATGCCGTATATGGCATCAAAGTTCATCAATCTCGTTATATTGATTGTGATTGTGATACCATCGGTAATGGTACTTTTTTCCGTCAGCCATGGTATACATACTTAAATGTCTTTTTGTTTTATTTATATTATTTATCGCTTAACAGTACAAATAATCAAAATGAAGGTGTAATGAACGAAACGAGTGTTAGAGCGTGGGTGGCCAGTAAATATTTTAAACATTTTTTTTTTGCGAGAAAAATTTGCACCTATTTAAGATATCAAACAAGAGAATATCAAAAATTCTTTCTAAAAAAGAAAAAATGGTGTGCTCAGTAAATAATTTCTGTATAGGTCATAGTATGCTAGCTATACCATATAGTGAATGGTGCTTTCTCGCTTGGGTCGTCATTAGCCATAAAAGTTCCTTCCCACCATTTAATGGAGTTTAAACGTTTCAGTCTTACTAAAGAAGATATATGAAGAGGGTTGTGGGACAGGGCCACAGGAAATTACAATCAACGTGCAAACACTCATCTTGCCCAATAACCTCATTTACAATTAATTTCTCAATTACATGCTTTTTATCCTCCTATTTACTACTAATTTTAACCTCAGAGCTTATGGGATCAAAACCATCGTGTACAATTGCTTATGTTACGAGTTATGAACTACTCCTACATAATCGATCCTTAATAATTGTCTAATGAATTAATAAATTTTAACATAGTTTTTTATTTGATCGATTTTGATGACAGCCCGACTATAGGTTCTGATTCTACACAACCGGAACCAAAACTGATATAGAAGGTCTTTACAATACTCCTTTTGGTAATCATAATGTAATCAAGTGCCTATTTTCAAGGATATTTGACTATTTAAAAATTAAAACTTTCTTTAGCACACTTGTCAAAGACTTGTGAAATAATTATGTATGTATACACTTATGAATTTCCCGCTTCAGAGTTACCATCTATTATATTAGCCCTCTAACCGCACCGTTTTTAAATGAAAATTTCTATCTATAGATAGAGGTGGAACTTTATGCTTTATACAAATTTTTAAAATAATTTGTCTGTCACCATAAATAGTAAATGATTAGTAGGTACATTTAGTTGCTGCAATCTTTATTTAAAATCTATACTTATATGTAAGAAAACAAGTTCGCTTTGTAACGCAACATTAAAAATATAGATCATTTGGCGACACAACTATTACTAGTTATACGGCTATTATATTGCGTCGCCACGCAATGTTAGAAATAACAATTACACAGCGCAATAAAAATAATTAATAAATTATAATTTAAATGATTATGCATGAACATCTTAAGCGATGACGAGCACTAGACGTGTTCTAAGTATCATTATAATGTAATTTTTCTCTACAAATCTTATTAATCGCCATTTAGAACCTCGCCATTTAGAAGAAACCTGTTCAGTTGTAATATGGAATTATTGACTCTGGTTGTTGGCTACCTGTTTTCTTGATTACTTATTATTCTTCTTCTTTTTTATTTTTTTTTCCTTCTTTTCTTTCTATCGTTTTATTTCTTTCTTTTTTTTTAATTTCATGAAAATATTGTGTGTTGGTTAAATGTGGCAAAAAGACATGTGATAAAAATACTTGCGCGGCCGAACGACAATAGGCTCTAATGTGCGGTAATGCTAATGATAATGACATTGCTAAGTATGGGGTCATCGTTTAACTTAATGAATTGTCTTAATAGTTATTGTTATGAATTTAGAAAAGTCACCGGAGTACGGTGTGTATGTTAAAGACAAGATAATAAATTGGAATTCTAAATCATTGAACGATTAACTACTAGGTAATTATCGTGAATATTAATTTGTAGAATGTGGTTTTTGATGTTTAACAATTAACAATGTTTTATTATAAGAAGTTTTATTTCTTAAGTAATTATCTTGATAGATAAAAATATATTAATGTAGGTACTTGTATGTTTATAAATTTAAAATCCCTGAATTTTTTTAGATTGCTCATATAATATGAGAATGTTTGTGTGTATGTTTGATATCCATTATTTTTTCTTTAATATGTGTAGCTAGTAATTAAAGATATACAATTTTCGATAAGTATACAAATTTCATACAGAACAATATTTTTAATTTAAATATAGAGATGACTTTTGTAATTCACATTTTTACTAGAGAGAATATACTGCAATTTGAAGTAATAAGTTTTTTTTTTCATAAAGATTTTTGAGCCCCGTCTAAAATGAAGCACGAGTTGCCACTGATTTTCAGTAGTTTTTTTGATAATCTTATTACATACATTTGTACCTTATAATACTTGTATTAAAAAATCTTTTCTTCATTTTATGAATATTGAATCAACGGCAGGCATTATATGAGTTAAAAAGTTATGAATGGATGTTCGAACCCGCTAGAATTGTATGAAAAACCGGTATCAGAACTATGACTGTTCTCAGCAAAATAAAAATGACCAAAATGGACATAGACCAGTGCAAAAATTACATGACGATTTGCGATTTGTAAAATTAATTTTTTTCTCCATAATAGCTACGAGATATTAATTTCCATTCTTATATTATTATTATTATTATTTTTTTTTTTTTTTTACTTATGTTCTTGATGCTGCTGTTTTTATTAACATTTCAATGTGCGGCTTTATAAAATTATAATTAAGCTACTGGTTGTAATTATTATTAGCTTTACACACAAAACATTGTAAATACAACAATGCCCAATCTGACACGCAACAAATAGTTAACGAATAAAAAATATAACGTCGAGAAACAAGCAAACAATAGTTTCGTGGCAACAACCACTGGTTGGGCTACTCCATCTTCATCGGATAACGATGGCCACATACAAAAAAAAAAATCTTATTACCATCAGCATGAATTGATGAGATTTACTATTTAAATTTGAAAATAAAAAAAGTTGAAAATTGTTTAATACATAAATAAAATCACGTCTAATAATGACAGCGAAACTAATTTTCTTTCAAGCTAGATATATAGAATATAGAGGGATACAGATACACACAGTCGCATCACTCTTGGCTATATGTTGTCTGGTCATCAGCCAAGTTCTATAAGAAAAATTGCGCTACAAATATGAGCATTAAACATAGGTTGAAATAATTTTTAATAAATTACTTCGTTTGAGATTATTTTTTTCTTCTCCTTTTATTTTAATTTAAAACAAAAATTGTTTTAACTTTAAATGATAAATGTTTTAAACGTTTTTATGCGTTAATAGATTATAAAACTCATTAGAAATGGTTGTAAAGCATAAATTCTGTTGCGTGTCTAACGATACCTACTATACTCGTATATATGTACGAGTAGAATCTCTGTATAATTCTAAAACGAAAATTGCTTCAGGTGATAGTTTGAGTAATCATTGCGTGCACTTCTCTTCAAAGTAATTTTATTATCATTGTGAAATTCTGCGAGTCATATGTTAATATCATTGTCATTTAGAATATTAATAAACGTACTGTATACGGTGTAGTTCCATTTTTGAATTATATTACTTACTCATACGACATTGTCGTAAAATTGTTATTATGATAAAATATTTCTGGTTAAATTAACTAAATAGATATTTTATTTTAATTAAGTAAAATAGAAGAACGAAAATATATCTAACATAGATATGGCATCTATGTATATATTTTGGAAATCATGTTTAGAGATAGTTTAGATATATATACAATAAATAGATAAATAAACCAAACATATTGTTTTCGAAACGTCATATTGATTTGAAGTTAGTAAATGTCAGCCTTCCGAATATAACTGAGTTTTTAATAAAATGATTATTTAAAAGAAGTAGATAATAGATAAATATAAAGAAAACAGATCACCTGATCAAAAAAAAAAAAAAAACTCAGTCAGAATCTAGATCCACTGATGAAAATGAAATAATTGTACGCCCCTTTTCACTTTAATGCGATGTGTTAGTGTTGCACGAATCCTTTTTTGCGCGATTATTTAAATTCAAATTTACCTCTAAAATTAGATTTAAATCTAAAATCTAGTATAAATTTATGAAATTTTCTAATGCGATTTATTTTACGCGACGATTTGATGGAATCGATAATCGTGTAAAAAAAGGATGAGGTGTACTAACCACTTACTCAATTACTAAATTTTCACTCTTAAAAGCCTACAATTTGATACAATCCCTTTAGGTATTGATTGAACAGATTATTATTAATTTTATTTAAAGTTACTTACTAAAAACACTTTTTTTTACTAATTTACACCAAAATTTGTTCAACTTCTAAATTAGTTGACGTAGATACACTTGGTGCCAACACTTAATTCATAATAGATAGTTAAAAATTAATCAATTAAACAACACATTCTAATTTCTATTAAAATGATAACAATATTGGCTTTGTTATCAGTACACAAGCCATAATACAACTAAAAGTCTTTTCAATTTTTATCAACAACAAAATTGAAGATTAAGATAACCCAGACGATATCCTTGCTCTAATTTAAATTTACACCTTCTATTTGTACGTTATCATTGTAACTTTCTATTGTGTTATCGGTTAAAATGCAAAAGAAAAAAAAAAGATGCAAAAAGATATGTATTGTAATTAAATATGAACTTGAATGTAATTATGTGTATAAGTTTTTTATTTCAGAGGTAACCAATTGATTGACTGCGCTTCTTATAATTAATTTTATATCATACAAATGGTTGAAACTTTTTAATGTTGATTCAGCCGGGTGTTAAAATGTGTAGCTAACTATATGAACATAATGCCTAAAAGTTAGTAAGCAAAGATGGACCATGCCGTTAACAGTATAGATAAAGTGATAAATATCAGTTCATTTTGACCTTTTAACATTAAGCGTATACCTAATGAAAGCATGGCCAAACAGTTAAAAAAAAAGCCAAAACAACAACATCGCATCTCAAGATTAGATCAGATTAAACGCACAAAAAAAAATCATTTGAAATTACTGCCAATTACTTGATTTAACATTTTCGTGTGGTTAATTCATTGACACACTTTTGCTGTGCAAATAGTTATTGCAAATTGAAAACAAATTTGCAAGTCAATCAATAAAATATGTATATAAGTAAAAATATGTAAAAAAAGGTATAATATGGTAAGTAAATCGTGTAGAAAAAGCCACATATTTGCTATTTTCGTATATATAAAGGTGATGTCTGTTTTATATGATTCATTGCTTTTCGTTGTTTATTGACACATAAAATTCATTTTTATGGAGAAAATGAAAGTGGTTGGTATGATGTCATTCCAAAGTTCAGGATATGCCAATGAATTCTTGAATAAATAAATAAATATTTTAAGTAGGCATAAGAACGATATGTGTTATTTATGGGTTAAATATTTATGTAGTTACATAAATATTTTTGAAGATAAACCAAATAATATGATCTATCTGCGAATTGTATCTTCATAGAAATCTGTTTCAAGCTATTAGGCTCTTTACATATATTTTGAGCGCTACTTTTGAGGCTGATATCCAGATTTTTTAAAACATTTAATTTTTTTTATTATTTTTAATCACCTACAACCACTGTGTAGTAATGTAAAAAATATTTAGAATTAAATTGCTCAACACATAATTAGGATTTAATTTTTAGGCTTTGTGAAAATCGTTATCCAATAGCATTCCAAAGAAATTCGTATGTTCGAAAAACCTAACATGATGTAAACATACATATATGTATGTATATTAAGAATCGGCGTACGAAAATATGTAATGGACATTCAGATTATCATTATTGACATGATTTGGAAAGTTTAGGACTAAATACGAGAAAATAAGTTAAAAAGTAAGATGTCACTAGTTTTTTAGTTTTAGTGTGAGGGCGGGCGTCCTAAGGCGCCCGAAATTCCTTATGCCTCTATATATGGGCCCATTAGACATCCCTCTTAATACATTTTATCTTAATTTGTCACGACAAGCTCTTTTTTGTAGAACAAAGCAGCACTTGAAGGTGTTCTTTACTGAAACCTTTCAAATGCTCGCAATTTCAACGTTATTTTTAAGCATAGTCATTTAGATATAATGTCATTATTTAGACTTTTTTTAAGTAAAATTCAACCACCCGGCCTTAGATTCAAATTAACCTGCCAGACAAAAACACTTTCATGTTTTACCCCAGTCGGACTTGAACCCGGGACGTCCCGCTCCAAAGGCAACCACTCATTGCTCTGAGCCATTTGGTCGGTAAGATGTCACTATATATGTTGACAAAAATTATTATTTGTTTAGGAACACTTTTTTATAATAACTTTTTCTTTTTCGTTTTATTGTTTTATGGACGTAGATTAAATATTTCGGAAGACGGAAAGCAATTACCGGCCTAAGGCTCGAATAGTAAGTATTCTGTCACTATCTGTGTCAAAAATGGATCTCTAATTTAATTCAAAACAATGAAAATATCAAAAGTAAAAAAAGAAAATGGAAAAAATATTGAAAATACATTCACATCTGTTTATCCACCCCAGATAGGAACTTGTCGAATAAGTAAAATGTGACTTGATATGTAACCAAAAATTTAACAGAAATTCCTTTAGGAAAAAAAACACATTTACGATGGTGGCTTATTTTATCTTCTTTAGAAATACTCTAAAATATTGATTTTGAATTTTTACAAAAAAAAATGTCAGTGCATCCTTCTTAAAAAATTTAACGCTTTGTACCTGTTAGGTATCTACATACTAAGAAATAAGTTGTACAATTATTGTTCATTCTCTATATTATTTCTGAAATCTGCTTCTTTCTCCTGGATGAATAATTTTTTTTTGTGTATTAATTTGTATGGGAGTGGATAGTCAAATCCATTGAAAATTAAAAAAAAAAAATTAAATTTTGGCTAAACCTAGATATGAATTCGATAACTTCCTCTTCCGACCTATTTTTTTATATATACCGACGCCATAATGAAATAAATAAGTAAAATAAATCCTAAAATCCTTGCAACTTAGTTACTTAGAAAATGTCATGCTTGCATAGTGTTTCTAGTTAGTTTATAATAAACTTTTCTTCAACTTTCATTATACAAATAACAATCTATTTGAAACATATAATTTCATCAAAACAAACTTTTCTCCGCTAACTATACACCACCTACTGTAAAATCTATGTTTTCTCTATACTTAGATGGAAAATTCTAACATGCCATATGAAATACACGCGCTTTATCGTCAACTTTTATGCAATTATTATCATGGCTAAGCATTAAACTTACATAATTACCATATAATCCAGAAAGTAATAGGGGTATTTATGCTTTTATATTTAGCGAAAAAACTTTTTCGGATTAAATTCGCAAGTTTTCATGTTTGCATATTGTACATAATATAACGCTCCAACTCCAACTCCAACGCAACTTCGACAAATATAAAATGAAAATATATAGAATGTCTCGCGTGCTAAGTTTCAATTTTCACTTCTTGGGGATAATTCGAAGAGCTTTTTGCCACAATTTCAAAATACCAAACTAAATAATATGTTGATGTGGTTTGTGCGGCAGAATTGTTGGTTGATGGTGTATTAGTGTGCGGAATATAAACGACTATAATACTCTTAATATATATGTAGGGGTAGGTAAGTTAAACATCGCAATACTTCTTACTACTTAATATACTTTTTATCTTTTTAACTCAACCCCTTTTCCGTACACCATTTTTATTGTTTGTATATGATATTATGTTTCATCTAGATTCTAGATAAATGTTCATAAATGGAAAGCTTTTTTTTTTGCCCGTTCCTGCCAAAACCAAATCAAAATGTTATATGTTTATATGCAGAGTATATGTATACACAACAAAAATGGGTGTGGAGAAGCTTTTTGCGTAATTTGATTAGGCCATTTGATGTTTGGACAAGACAACAGAATTATTAGTACTGACGCGCGGTGTGTGCACGTTTCGTTTTTGTTTCCAATTAGTTTACATAATCAACCACGAAACAGAAGAAGGTTTGCCTTACTTACTTATATGTATATGTATGTAGATTGTAATTAATCTAATTTAGATCAGCGGGCATAGTGAATTTTTCAGACAAATTAATTCAAAATTAATCATCATTAGTGTAGGTCTTGCTAAAAAGCTAAAAAGAAAAAAAAAAAAAAACAAAACTTCCATCCATATTTCTCAATTGTGGACTTGGTGCTTGATGTCTAGTTGAAACTAGTCTATATGGTATAGCAATTACTATATAATAATAGTGATTTTTTATGTTATTCTTGACATAAATACTCTAGAGATGGTGATGTATTATTATTTTATGATTTATTTATTATTTTTTTTTTTAATGCTCTTCATATCTTATTACGATTTTTGTATTGTATGTTGGGCAGTGTAATTTCATTCACAACTCGCATACTTATGACTTTCATTTCCATTTCAATATTAACGCTACTAACTTCTCTTAAGTCTGTATGTTGTTTTTTTTTGTTTTGTTGTTGTTATTTATTTGGCTTGGTCAAAGTAGTGAAATTACTGAGGTAATTTGTGAACATAATAACTGTTTTTTTTTTGTGGCACGAGTTTTTTTTTTTATTTATTCGTAAATTAATAACAATATTTATTGTTATTGTGTGACAAATTTAGGACAATCACTTTTTATTCGTTCGTACACTGTGGTTTTATACGATTCATCGTTGTTGTTTTTTTCTTCGTAGAATTGGGTCATCTTTTTAAGAAAATTAATTTTACTTTCATCATAGCGTTTTTTTTTTTTTTAACTTAATCCACATTTACACAATATACGTAGGTATGGTTATAATAACTACTTTCATATTAAATTTAATAAAACACTATGACTACTGACATTATTATAATTTTTCTAAAATAGAATTACCGTGTTTGATGGGAATTGTTGAATAATAATATAATTAGAAGAATTACAATAATATTATTTTTTTTAAACCATGTCTGCTTATAAATACAAGGTTTGTCAATTATGTAGTAAAATATTTTTTCTTGCCAATTTTTTCGCTTTTTCCTTCACCACATTAAACAATGGCAAATCTAATTAATGCATACAATGTACAGTACATAGCAGGATTAAATTAATTAACACCAGAAATAAAAATGAACTACATTTATTTCATGATAGCTAAATTTTGATGGAAATGTTGTATGCTAATATATGCCAATAAGAGAATTTTGGCTAATATATTTCTATCAAATGGATATTTATTCAATTAATGCATAGAATGTAGTAGCATTGGATTAATTTACAGCCGACCAAATGGCTCAGTACATTGAGAGTGATTGCCTTTGGAGCAGGAGGTCCCGGGTTAAAGACCGACTGGGGATGAAACAAGAAGTGTTTTTCTCTGGTATGTTGATTTGAATCTGAGGCCAGGTGGTTGGATTGCACTTACAAACAGTCTAAATAAGGACTTTATCTCTAAAATTGCGAGCATTTGTAAGGTTTCCATAAAAAGAACAGCTCCAGTGTTGCTTTGTTCCACAAAAAATAGCTTGTCACGTCAATTGAGATAAATGTATCAAGAGTAATGTCTAATGGACCCGCATCTATAGAGGCCTAAGGAATATCCTCTCTTACACTAAACTAAGTTACACCAGAAATACAAATGAACTGCATTTATTTCATGTTAATTAAGTTTAGATAACAAGGTTACCTACAATAAAAAAATTTTGGACAATACATTTCTATCCAATCATTCATTTTATATAACAATAAAAAAAAATAACCAATTAAATCTTTGCTCATCAATTCATGTACCTAAATTAGATAACATTGGTAAAGGTATCTATACCATGCACATAGAGAATGATCGGCATTATTGAAGGTATGAATAGAAAATCTCATCATTTGAACTCCTACGTATACACGTTTCTGTTCTACAAACATACTGGTTCATCCTTAAATACAAAGATTTCGTGCCACCGAATAATTTAGATCTCTAAAAGCATTTTGATATCATACAATTCAACTAATGAATTGATTAAATGAAATTGTGAACACAGCGCACAATGTTCTTACTTACATTATAGATATTTCTATATCTATAT
>JANSTT010018344.1:0-14052 GCA_026745375.1 Platyura marginata
AGTGAGGGGAGGGTGGGGAAAAGTATGAGGTTGGTGTGGAAAAGTAGGGGAAGGGTGGGGAAAAGTGGGGGAAGGTGGGGTAAGAGTTGGTGAAAGTAGGGGGAGAGTGGGGGAAATGTGGGGAAAGTGAGGGGAGGGTAGAAAAAAGTGGGGGGAGGGTGGGGAAAGTAAGGGAGGATAGGAAAAAGTGTGAGGAAGGTGGGGAAAAGTAAAGGGATGGTAGGGAAAAGTGGAGGGAGGGTGAGGAAAGGTAGGGAAAAGTGGGGGAGCGTATGGAAATGTTAGGGAATGGTTTGAAAAATGAAGGGAAGAGTAGTTTTGTGTGGAAGCACCGTAGCTTTACTTAGCAGCCTTTTTTTTAAATTTTACATTTTTTTATTATTATTCAATTTTATGTTTTCAAAAAATATATCAAAAATTTGTTCTGATAGCTTTTACTATGATTTTTTTTTTATCTTGACCGTCTCTTTGGTAGGAGGTAATAAAAACTTTGTTTCCAGGAAATAATTTACTTATATCTAATCTAAAAATCTAATCATTAGATCCTAAAGAAAAAATAATGAAATTAAATGGAATAATTGTTATAGTACTTGAAAACGTGCAGAGGTTTTACACACATGCTTCCAACAACATATATTGGACCGCTAGTTGCCTATCCTTAATAATATTTATCATAAGTTTAGCCACTCGTCACGCTGAAGTGCGCCAAAGAATGCTTGGTGCGAGGATTCGAATAGCTTGTTGTTCACTTATTTACAGAAAAGTAGGTTAAGTACGTGTAGTAATTCATTTAGTATTAATTTTATTTCTTTTTCTTAGAGTCTTCGGTTATCTAGAAAATGTGCTAGTCAAATCAGTACAGGATATTTAGTTAATTTAATGTCTAACGATGTTGCCCGTTTTGACTTTGGTTTAAGTTGTATTCACTTTTTCTGGATAACTCCATTGCATGTAAGATAATTTTAAAATGTGGATAGTTATAATAATATTAATATTAAAAATAATTCTAAACTGCTTATAATGTCCAGTCTACAGGTAAAACGTAGCAATAAGAAATATCCCAATTATATTCCATCGAACTTTTCAACTTAAAATATATTTTAAGACGGTTATGATATATGCCATTAGGAGCAATTCTATGCTTCCATTGCTAGTACATAATTTAAAATATGTTTTAAATCTCATTTCACATTCTCTCTGATATTTCACATATTAGAAGTCAGATATTCATTAATATGATTTCTACTACATTTTATTGTGAATTGAAATTTTTTCCATTTTATTTTTATTATTTTTTAGCGTTTCTGTGTCAATATAAATTATGTGGATGAAAGCTTGGTTAAATTTTTTTCTTTAAAATAGATTATTCTAACCATTTATATACTTTGGGGGAAAGCGGGCTATGCAGCATTTATTGGTGTTTTCTCTTTAATTTTAACAACAATGCCTGCTCAGGCTATTGGTAGTCGTTTATCAGCATTTGTTAGATTAAAAGTTGCAAAGCAAACAGACATAAGAATTGCCCTTATGAATGAAATAATTCAAGGTATACAGGTAAGAGTTTTTCTATAATGAAATAGGTACATATAAATTTTACCATATGACAATAATTTATGCATTCCGATTTTGATTCAGTTACATTTCATAATCAAAATTCATTAACAAAGTCCAAAATCTGTATGTGTAGGAGCACAGTAGCTCCTTATAAAGAAAATAATTTTCTTTTCATTTATCTATAGGTTATTAAAATGTATGCTTGGGAAAAATCGTTTCTAAAAGTTATTTGTGATGCCAGGCAAAGGGAACTTAAACAAATACGCTGGGCAACTCGTATTATGAGATTTAATTTAAGGTATTATTTACATACATATTAAAATATAATGTTGAGTTTGCATTTAAGTGAATTAATTAATTGATTTACGCCATTTTGTTTATGAGTAACATTAAAAAATAGTTTGTTACCTTGATAGAATATTATGATTATGATGCGATATGATAATTATGATGAGATTTATTTTTAACCCGTATTTCAAATCATTTCTGGAAATAAATTTGGAAAGGGATAAAAGAATTCAAATTCACTTTTCTTAAGTCGGTCTGAGCGAGTTTATTTGCATTTAAGAAATAATGAAATAAGATTATGCATTGATAACTGCTTTTTTTAAATACCAAAATTAAACATAAAAATAAACGAACACTCTTCTTTTATCACCTACACTGCGGCCTTTACTTAGACCTATTGTATAGTACTCCAGTTACATTTATCTCAATTGATCTGATAATCTCTTTTTTTGTGGGAAAATGTAGCGTTCTTTTTACGGAAACCTTACAAATGCTCGCTATTTCACCGCCATTTAAGCAGTACTATTTTTTTGAGATAGACTGTTTTTAAGTGCAATCCAACCACCCGACCTCAGATTCAAATTAACATACCAGAGAAAAACATAGTTGCACAGAGGTGGGAAACACATATACTAACCTTTCTACCATCAAACCTGTTACTATTTAATAACCAGTAAAGAAGGAATAATTAGCTATGCTGATTATAATATACCCATATGCGTACTTGTTTATTATCGACGACTTTGTTCGTGACAATTTTGTCTGTACAACAAATATACAATATTACTATAATTAAACTGAATATAAATGATGAAAAGCCCAAGAGATAACATAACGGTAGACCATGGACGCCATAACGGTAGACCATGGAACCAGACCCTCCCTTCGATTTGCTCCAAAAATAATAGAGATCTTACTCTTGGACTACAAGATAAACTATCAAAATTTCAACTTTCTAGCTTCAACTGTTTAGCCTGAATCGTAATCACGGACGGACGGACGGACATGCATGTTTTAATTTAGAATTTTAATAGAAAGAAAATGGTGTGAATTTTTTTTTCTGCGATGAATAATAAGGGGCGTTGGAAACTCCATACCAAATTTATAATGCCCTTTGATTAACATCATTCGGGTTTAAAAATGTTAATTACAAAACAAAATTGCAAAAACAATTTTCCACATGGTCCAATATATTGGATCCTAATACTTTCAACTTTCAATATAAGTAAGCCTTAAAATGAGGTTATTATGAAAGAGGACGTATACTTTCTAATTTGCGATTTCTAATTTAAGATTTTATATTTGTAATTTAAAAAATTAAATAGTAACTTGTTAATTAGACATTTTATTTTTAGTGTGCCAACATTTTCCAGTCGGGCAACATTATTTATAACGATTGTATTTTGTGTTCTACAGGGGCGATTAATTTCACCAGACATTGTCTTTTCTATGGTTCAGTCGTTTAACGTTTTGCAAGTAATTGTTTATTACAAAATTATAGTAAAAGTAAATAATATTCTAATGTTCACTTAGCTCGTTACAACTGTGTTATTTCAATTTTCTTTAACTGTGATATCTGAGTCTTTTATATCAGTTAAACGTATAGAAGACTACTTGCTGATGGAAGAAATAAATGAAACATTAAGGGAGGAAAAGTTCTTACAAAACGTTTCAGTCGAAGGTAAAATTATTAACACATACAATAAGTATATTATATACATAATTAACTAATTTTGCACTAGTCGATCTAGACTCTGTATAATTAATTAATTAATTATTTAATAAAGAAATTACATTAATTAATTTTGACAAAACTTACAACTAATAATTAAAAATTATTTAATTAGTCCCCGCGTGTGTTGCAACTAGCCTCAAGGCTGGGTAGAATTTTTGTCTAAGTTGAGTGATTGTAAATATTCCAGTCAAAAACATTCAATCTTCTTGTATTCAATAATTATCTTCTAATTGTGGATAATGCTTTTTCTTTTCTTTAAGAAAATTATTGATAGGACAAATTAATTTAACAAAGCGGCTTAAGACATTATAGGTGGATAACCATCTCACGAGGGAATAAAAAAGTCAGTCAGTGGGATGATCTTCGATATTCAGCTCTTCAAGAATTTTTTTTGAATTGTTTTTTGAACTTGTTCGAATATAATTAACTATTTGTAAAACGATTTTCATTATATTTTCATACATAAAGAATTTTGCTAACTCTATGATATTGTATGTGCGTGAATACTATGAAAATATATACATGTTGCTCAGACTGTTAACGAAATTTGTTTGTCTTTGAGAGCTGCATTGAAGACGTTGGAGCTCGCGAGCCGCAGTTTGGCCACATATGCTATATAGCAAGGATTATCAAGAAGGCGTATTGGTTTAGGGTGTATAGATAAAATACAAAAATCATATTCAAAATCCAAACGCATCTCGATAAAACAATCTACCCTATATCTGCTTTTATTTACTTTAAGTAATATTGCAACTCTTTAGCTTTACTCTTCATTCGGTTTATTGCCGGCTGTCCCTTTTTTGTCTAATTAAAAGAAACACGTGAATGTGTGCATCGTCTATCGTACACAAATTTTCCAAGAAATTAGATTTTTTTTTAAAAAATTCGCATACTCGCCCAAAAGAAATATTAACCCTAATCGTGACACGTGTTTTTGTAGCAAATGATACCACGATGTGACTCTCAGTCACTTATGCGAAACATGGGAATAATTAAAATGTTATTGTTTTTATTTATAGTTTATATTCATTTATTCATCCAACCAAGCTATATAAAAACATAAAATATTAAGCGCAAGCGGTGTTAATCCCTGCTATATATTCCTACATAAAACAGGAGTAGGCAGGGTGGAGGGTTGAAACTGAATGCACATAAAGAATCGTATTTTTTATAAATAAAAGTCAACATAAATGTCTATAAAAATGCTTTTAGAACTTCAATAATTTTGAATCAAAATTTCAAAGTCCGTCAAAATGACTGCTCTGATAGTGTTAATTAAGTGATGAAATTCATAATGAAATAGCGATGTTTATATAACGTATTTTTGTCTTTTTTAAATAATTAGGTATAACTATTATGTATGTAAATAAAAAACTGAAAATAAAAGAATGAAAAATTAATATTAAA
Source organism: Platyura marginata (assembly GCA_026745375.1). Taxonomy (NCBI): domain Eukaryota; kingdom Metazoa; phylum Arthropoda; class Insecta; order Diptera; family Keroplatidae; genus Platyura; species Platyura marginata. The sequence continues at coordinate 4,985 of JANSTT010018344.1, forward strand.
TATTTTTTAGAATCTATTCATTCAAACTTAAATAATGTTTTTTAATATGTTAAATAGAGAACGTAAATGCAATTACTATTAAAAATGTTACTGCCTCGTGGAACACTACACCAATTCGAACTCTGGATCAAATTAATATTAATATTGTGCCAGGTAAACTATACGTCATTATCGGTCCTGTTGGTGCTGGTAAGGTATTATCAAAAAACAAAAATAAATATAAATAAATAGTAATTTAATTAATATAATTTTGTTAAGAGTTCTTTATTGAACCTTTTGTTAGGTGAATTACCTATAGAATCAGGACAATGTACAGTCAATGGTAGTATTTCATATGCATCACAGGATCCCTGGTTGTTTACCGAAACTGTTCAATCGAATATTTTATTTGGAGAAAAATTCGACGAACAGCGATACTTCGAGGTAAATGGACGTTTCAGTAGTATTTACAATAAATTTGTAATTTTATTGCTTCTTTTTTAAAAAAAATTTACAGGCTATCAAGTGTTGCGCTCTCACTGAAGATTTACTACAATTACCAAATGGCGATAAAACATTTGTCGGGGAAAGAGGCGTTAGTCTTTCTGGTGGTCAACAGGCAAGAATAAGGTTGGTAAATTCTGAACTTATTAATTTGAAATAAAAATGTCCTGAACATTTTTCAGCTTGGCTCGAGCGATTTACAAACAGGCATCCATATATCTTTTAGATGATCCACTAAGTGCAGTTGATACCCATGTGGGACAATATTTAATTGATAAATTAATTGGTCCTTATGGATATTTAGCGAAACAAAATGCCACCAGACTAGTTGTTACACATCAAATTCATTTTTTAAAAAATGCCGATTTTATTGTTGTAATTGACAATGGAAAAATTGTTCAACAAGGAACTTATAAAGAATTTGAAAGTAACAACATAGACATTACAAAACTTTTGCAAACACCAGCTATAGACAAATTTAATGATAGCAATGATGGCATTTTTGAAAAGTATTACGAAGAAGATATATCTGATAAAACTAAAGTTATCTCTGGTTATAAACCCCTTAAACTAAAACAAACTAGTACTGCCGACTTATCAATTAAATCAACATCAAAATCGGTATGTTACTCATGGATGCAATTTCTAATTTAAAACCTACTTGTTATTTTCTTATTTCTGTGAGCGATGCTTTTATATTTGATTCCTGAAAATGATAGGCGAAGAAAGGGACAAGGAGAACAAATCAATTGATTCGTTCCATACCTTTAAGTTTCTCGTCCTTAAAAAACATTTCCAGGCATCAAGTATGAAAGAAAGTGTTCACTAAATTGAGCCCTTACTTTAATGTAGAACATTGCTGAAAAGAATTCACAATTAATAGAAGAAAAATCTGCACAAGGCGTGGTATCGTTCAAAACATGGAATCAATATTTTCAAGCAGGAGGAAATATATTCACATTGTTGCTGCTTTTTTGTTTACTCCCTATAACTCAGATAGTAAATAGTAGCACTGATGCTTTTGTAAGTTTTGTGACTCGACAAGAGATTCTTCGTATGGAAAATGTTAAAATTAATTTAACGATTATTCAATGTCTATATATTTATGGTGGACTAATTATAGGTGTTATATTGGTATGTCTTGGATGTTTATTGTGCATTGTGCATGTACATGTACATGTGCTTTATAATGGTTTAATGTTTAACATTTAAAAAAATTTAAGATGGGCAATTTAGTGTTGTACATGTATTATAATGTGTGTCTAAAAGCTTCCAAAGAATTGCATAGAAGAATGTTGACAACTTTATTAAATGCACCATTAAGATTTTTTGATACTAATCCATCTGGAAGAATATTAAACCGATTTTCGAATGATATGGGAGTGGTCGACGAGATTCTACCAAGATCAATAATTCTTGCATCTCAAGTAGGTTTCACTCAAATTCAGGTTTTTTGATCAACCACATATTATAGCGAGGCTGCTGTCCAAGTTTTAATCAAAATTATATTTGTTTTCTAGATTTCGTTTTCCATGCTTGGAATTCTAACAATTATCTTCATAATAAATCCTATTATGATAGTAACTACTATTTTTATCGCAATATTGTTTACGATAATAATAAAATTATATTTGCGACCTTCTCAGGATTTGAAAAGACTTGAAGGAATTTGTAAGTTTTTTTAATATAATTAATTAGCATATAATGGATATACAACAGCAGTAGAACTGACCATTCAAATTACCAAAAAATATATTTCCGAAACTAGTAGGTAAACAATTTGTATTTGTGTTTCGTTAATAGTTTTGTTTTTCAATATTACGAAGATGTCTTGGCCATTTCTTCCTATTTATACTTGAAATCAAAAAAACACGTGCGGTAATTATTCTAAAATTAAGTTTTTAGAAGCAGACCCTTTGAGTCGTTATTAATTTTATTTTTGTGTTAAAATAGGCAAAATAACAATTTTTTCTAACTTTTCCGTCAATCCGTTAATACCAGAGGATTCTGGAATAATGTACTCATTTGTGTACATCTATACTAAAATAGAAAATGATAATTCCATAGAATAAACGGCAATTTAAAATTAAAAGTAATGTACACAATTGTGTACAAAACGAATCAAAGGGTTAAGAATTAAATTTCAATCATCCGAATGGCAATATCTCGTTTATCTCATTTATTGACTTGGTCGCTTCTTGCTGTAGACAGTAGAAGAGAACCTCATTAATTCAGACTAATTGAGGTTTAAACAACTTGTAGGTACACTAAAGAAAAAACATTTATTTCATTCTTGAAGAAATGTGAAAGTTAAATAAATCCATAGGAAAGATTACATGATTATTTACGTATATAAGTCATCCAATATAACTCTAATAAAAACAATAGAAGGGCGATAAATGTGTAGTTGGTAAGACTCCAATTTAGCTTTTAATATAGTTTTTTGCTTTTTTTCTTTATTATTTTTTTTTTAATGCCGGTTCATATTAAGCGAAGTCCGGTTTAATGGGGTCTGGATTAACGAAGCTCTACTGTATTACCAATATAATTTATTCATTATTTTTGTACTATCAAATAAAACATGATTGTTGAATCACTTAAATAATTTGCTAAATTAATAAAATAATTGCAGGCCGGAGTCCAGTTTTATCTTATGTATCTGCAACTATGCTTGGTTTATCTACAATTCGATCAAGAAATATTCAGAAAGTTTTATGTAAAGAATTTGATGAATTACAGAATGTTCATAGCTCTATATGGCAACTTTCCTATACATCTGTTATCACACTAGGAGTATGGCTGGATGTATGCAGTGCGACATTTATAACCTGCGTAACATTTAGCCTTGTTGCAATGCGTGATGGTTTGAATTGATATTTTACAAATTACATAATATTTATATTTTTTAATATTTTCTAGAGTTTTTTAGTAGTAATGTAGGTTTGGCAATATCACAATCGTTGGGTTTAATTGGTTTGTTGCAGTTCAGTATTCGACAAGTGACTGAAGCATTATTGCTTATGACAAACACTGAAAGAATTTTACAGTACACAGAAATTGAACAGGTTATTTTTTGTTGTTGATTATTTTGAAAAACGGTTTAATGCCAAATAGAAATTGACATCAAATAAAATATCTAGGAACAAACTACAACAAAAAAACCTTTACCTAAATGGCCACAAAAAGGTCATATACAAATGAATAACGTATCACTTAGATATAATTCAGATAATACTCCTATTCTTAAGAATATTCAAATTGATATAAAACCTGAATGGAAAGTTGGAATAGTCGGTCGTACGGGTGCTGGAAAATCTTCTCTAATAAATGCATTACTTCGTTTATCGTTTATTGAAGGAGAAGTATTAATTGATGGTATTGATACGGCATCAATATCGCTTGAGAGTTTACGATCAAATATTTCTATAATTCCTCAAGATCCAGTTTTCTTTACTGGAACAATTAGAAAGAACCTTGATCCATTCAACTTGCATAATGATGATACTTTATGGAAGGCTTTGGAAGAAGTAATTTAAGTAATATTTTTTATTCTATTTCTTTGCATATTTGATTATTTTTAGGTGGAACTTAAAGCATCTATAAATAGTTTAGATACACCAGTCACCAAAAATGGTGAAAACTTTAGTGTTGGACAACGTCAGCTTCTTTGTTTAGTGCGCGCTATCCTTAGAAACAATAAAATTTTAATACTTGATGAGGCAACCGCCAACGTTGATCTTCAAACTGATACCTCAATTCAGCGTACAATTCGTGAGAAATTCAAAAAGTACACAGTACTAACTATTGCGCATCGTTTGCAAACAGTTATGGATTCAGATCGTATCATTGTAATGGATAATGGATGTATCAGAGAATTTGATTGTCCCCATATTTTGTTACAAAAAACAGATGGAACCTTAAGAAAAATGGTTGATGAAATGGGTACAAAGGAGGCTGAATCGCTTAAAGAAATCGCAAATAAAACGTTTTTAAATACTATGTCAATCAACCAAGCATAATTAAAACATTTTTATTGGTATATTTAACTGTAATGAGCCAAAAGTATTGTTGTAGGTTGTGTTCTTATTTGTTATTTCTTTAATAAATAAACTGGCGGTATTAAAGAATGTCCTTAATTTTAATGCACTATACTTCATTTATATGGTATACCAAAAGCCTCAGTGACAAAGCGTGGTATTTTCTAGCAGGGAAGCAATTCAAATTTACATATGTGCCTATGTATTGTACCACAACATAGGCGTCCTCTCGAGGGGGGAGGGGCACGAGGGGCACGAGGGGCACGTGCCCCCAACATGTTTCTCTGTTTGAAAAAAAAACCATTCTTACTTAAAACAAAAAAAGAAGTATTCTGATCTAATATTTGGAGCCAGAAAAGTAGCGATAGTAGTTCTCTATTTATTGTCTAATATTAGTTTAATATTCAGACAATTCAAAATTCAGAAAATTCATAATTAAGATGATTCAAATTTCTGATATTTCAAAAGTCATAATATAATTATGTAGATTAAAATTCAGATAAATTAAGATTCCGATATTTTAAAATTCTTAAATATGTATTAATAATGAATTTAATGATTAATAAATAAATTTCGTAACAATTTTGCATAAATTATCAAAGAAATGCTGAATTTTGAATTTCAGATAATTTTGAACCATCTGAGTTTTTCATTATCTAATTTTTGAAGTATCTGAATTCGGAATTATCTTAATTTTGAAATATTTGAATTTTAAATTATCTAAATTATTTCGATTTGTGTTGGTTTTCTGTGGAACCAATTAAAAACGCAAATCGAGGTCTTGATGTAATGGTTTTAATGTTATTTGTGGAGTTGGTTTATGCATTGCGTAAAAAAAAATTTCTGCCCCCTAACAATTTCAGTCAGCAGACGCCTATGTACCACAACCTACTAAAGGTTGTGATTGTACACGATTTTTTTTTGTCTTTTTATATTTGGTGCATGCTATCTTTATTTTCAGGAAAATGTATAGATAATTTAATTCAACTATAGATAATTTAATTCTAAAAAAATTAATTTTTTTTTTTCATTTTTGTAGTAAATAAAGAAATTTTAAATTTCGAAATTTTTTTATTGTGTTCTTAAGATTTTCGCACGGAATTCTTTTATGTATGTACATATTATGTATATACAATGCTCTTGTCAACAAACATTAGAAGAAGTTAACTCTTAACTTTTTACGCAATATTTAATCAAACGTCATAGCGTTAATCAAAAATCGAACATTTCTTCTGTGTTATAACAGAATGTGGTGTGGTTAGCAAAAATATGCGACACATTTCTCTATTATTTCATTCTAAGAAAGCATTTAGGTATTATTGAACCGCATGCAATTGGGTTAAATTAGTGATGTTAAAGTTTAGTTTACGAAACCAGTAAAGAAGTAATAATTGACTACACTATACCCGTCTGAGTATTTATTTATTATCTACGACTTTATCCATGTCAATTTTGTCTGTACAAAAAATATATATTAAGTAAATTAAATACATTTGATTAAAAACCCTAGAAATGAAATGAAATTGATTGCAGTCCCATAACAGTTGGGCGTGGAACTTTTTGGTCTATGAATGAAATCTTCATTTTTGTATTTTCTATAATTGTTGTCATATTTATTTTTTCTACATTCCGATTATTTTTCGAGTAATTGATAAAAACTAAGTTCACACTGTACCACTGCCTCCCCTATATGTATTTTGTCCGATTTATTCTAAAAATAATAGAGATTTTACTCTAGGACTCAAATACTACATAATAAACAGTCAAATTTTAGCTTACTAGCTTCAGCTGTTTCGTCTGTCCGTCTGTTAATTTTGTTAACATTACTTTCTTACGATGAATATTATTGGATTATTGGGTGTTACAAACTCCGTACCAAAGTTATTATACTCTATGATAATGATAGGTAAAATCAATCTTGGTCTGATAAGTCTACTAACTGATAATAGTAATTGATAATAATAAGCATTTCATAAGCATTAAAACAAATCAAAATGTAACTGGCAATACGGACTTTGGCATTGGAAGATACAAATATAAAAGCAATTAAATCTACACTATATTTTTAAGATAATTTTTTACTACAAAACTGTAAAAGTGTCTGTCAAAAAACAATTTTTTTTAAATTTGTAGTCGTTTTCAGATAATTGTGATAATTGTATATCTTTAAGTTGAGAGAATTAATTTTATTTGTATAATTATTGTACTGAAGATATTAAATTATTAAATTATAAGTACACCAAGATCTCGGTTTGCGTTGTTAATTGGTTCCACAGAAAGTCGACGCAAATTGAAATAATCTATTACATAAGATTTCTATAGGACTTCTTTTAATGGGTTCCACCAAAATTATCGCATCTATTATATGATATTCGCCTAGCATCAGTGTACGATAAATGGTAATAAAATTCGAGTTTGCACTTAAATTTTTTGTTTTTTTTTTACATTCCATTAATACAATCCTTATATCTATTATTAAAAGTTTTCACTTTATATTTTTATATAGGGTGGAAGCAATAGCTAATAAAAAAAACGCGATTTTAAAATGAAATAATTAAAAAAAACTGCGACGCATAAATGACGCAACTTCGAAAATAACGGAAATCTAGGGCTTAGTGTACTTACATATGTATAAGATGAAAGTCATAAATTTTTGAAATTAAAAACATTTAATATATCGATTTTTATTTTTGGACTCAACTCAAAGACAGTTTTACGATTTTTAGCTAAAAAAATTAATTAAGATTCTTATTAAAAAAAAAAATTATTAAAGCAGTTGATTATAAGGGGTTCCCAGTTCTCTTACGCTAATTTGTTTTATGATACTCGTAAGTTGCTTTACGATAAATTATAATCGATGATTTTATGTTTCTCAACACAACCCATGAAAATATGATAGAGGTTATAAAAAAATAATTACATATTTATTGTTTTCTATTTTAAAAAAATATTTTAAGTCAAAAAAATCACTATCTAGAAATTTCAAAATCCCGTTATACGAGGGTTAGCTGTAGCTACAATCTTCAACTATTACGACGTTCATCACAGCTTTGTATTACAAAATTATTACTTCAGTTCTTTTTATAAACATCACGATGAACATGTTAAAACTTTCATTACTTGAGAATCAATATAAGCTGTTTTCACACGCATCCAAAAGAGAAGTACTAGAATTAATGGAATGGGTTAAGCAACAGCCGCATCTGCCAAACATTACTGGTAATTTGAACATAAATTAGTAAAAACCATTTGCTAAGCAGACCGAATAAATTGACGATATATACTTTTTATTTAATTTTTTTAGAATTTGAAGCACTAACATTCCTTCATACTTGCTACTATAGTATGGAAGCAGCCAAGATTCGTATTGATATCTTTTATAGTATGCGAACTCATTGTCCTTATTTTTTTGATCAACGCGATGTTTTTGGAATGGAATCTGCGATGAATGCAACGTTAGAAAATAATTTTCCATATCACAATTTTAGTTAATTTATTTTGTTTCAGTATTGTTGTACCTCTGCCTGGTCTTACTCTAGATGGTCATAAAGTAATTTATTTTAAATTTAAGGATTCGGACCCTTCAAAGTTTATTTTTGATGATCAGATGAAATTGTAAATATCTTAAGCAAAAAAAAACACTTAATAATTTAAAATAAAAAATTTATTTTTCCATTTATATGTAGATGTACTGTAGTCTCAGATCTCTTGTTTATGGAGGGCGACTTAGCCGAAGGTTATTTATTGGTCATTGACATGGATGGTGCTGTATTTGGACATTTGATGAGAATTCCAATTTCACATTTGAAAAAAGGTCTATATTATTTACAAGTAAGTTTATGCATATGTACATGTACAGGTACAGGTATGTAACTATGTAATAAAATCATTCTGTAAATGTAAGATAAAAGGATAATGTATAAAGTGAAAAAGTTTATACAGCCTAGTAGAAAGTTCGAACTAACATTCATAAAAATAATAATATAACTCCCTATAAATCTTCCCGATTATCAAATTGATTCATATACATATTAATTACATATTTACGAACGGAAAATATTTTATCACAATTCTTTAGAAACCCTTTTTATACCACCATAACTATTAATTAGTTTATTATATAAATATGTATAATATATGTACAAAAAACTATTGAAAACTAGTAAAGTACAGTAAAATTCCTCTAATTAAGAATCCTATAAAGCAGACTCGCTATAATTCAGACTAATTTGATTTACTGGTAGAGGTAGTCTAAATTATAGGAATTTTTCTGAGTTATAGGAATGCAATGGATGATGAAAACAGCCAAAAACAAAAACAAATGCCTAATTTAAAAAAAAAAATAAAGACATACAGTGCTGTTTATAAAGATAGGTGTCAGGCATATTTTGTATGAAAAAGTTGAAATTCAGTAAATTAAACATGTGAATTATTCGTTTCACTTAAGAATCTGATTTTTAAAGGTATGAAGTAATAGATTTCATTAGTTTCTGGTTTTAATGAGGCATTTCATAACATTTAATTTTCCGTACCTATTATTTTGCATAA
>JANSTT010018345.1:0-14045 GCA_026745375.1 Platyura marginata
ACGATGAGTATTAAGGGGCGTTACAAACTCCGTACCAAAGTTATAATACCCTTCGATTAACATCATACGGGTATAATAAGAAAGGACTGTACTTCTCGTACCTTAAAAGTTAACGGTAAGATGAATCCGTGTGCGATAGAATGTACTACGCCTCGAAGCGTTTAGAATTCTGCTTAATTTGTCTAGGGGTTGTAACATGGTTTTCCTTTGATAAATCTTCCATATATGGGGTGAGGTGAGGCCTTATGTTGTATATATACCGCGTATATTATGCGTTCACCAACTAATTCACACGTACGAGTTTTAATTAATTTATGTAAAATTTAAACACGCCTATCATTCTTGATGGTCGGACGAGAAGTGGCTTTTCTTTTCTTTTATTTTCAATCGGGTTCCCAATGATTCTCGTAGTCTTTTTAAATTAACGGAATTTAAATGGCACGGAAATTGAGATACACAAGGAAGGTTTAGTGGACAAAGTATAAAACAGATGACAAAACTAAACAACCCATCGATTTAAATTAACAAGCTGACTGTCCATTTTAATCGTCAACGGATAAAATCCTCCCCCCAAACAAAATACCCCCCTTCCGACAAAATCTCCCCTAACAGAATTCTCCTTCTCCAGGAAGAATTTTGTCCCGAGGGTGATTTTGTCCGCTTTAAAAAAAATTATCAGGGGAAATTTTGTCCGGAGGGAGGGATTTTGTCCTAGAACCCATTTTAACAAATAGTAAAATAAAACATGTAATGGCCGCGAAGGACAAGGATTTTTTTTGTGAATTTTATATTCAACTATGTACCTAAAGTAGATCACAATGCGTGTTTTAAAGTGTGTCCATAATTTTCCTTGTACCTACAGTTAGTCACTTTATTGAGCATACACCCCTTAATAACGTGCGTTTTCTACAAATTGATTAACGATGCCTATGTAGTCGCATTTAAAGATTTTTTTCTTGTAAACAGTTTGGAATGAAAGATTTTAAAATAAAAAAACTGAAACCAAAATATATCATTCAGTATATTAAAGAAATGTAAAGAAATGTTGAGTCGTAAGGGTTGACTTGTAAGGGGTGACTGTACATATATTTCATTTCAAAGCATTAAAGTTGTTGTTCAGTCGAAACCAATATATGTACGGTACAGTTCAATGTACCCAAATTAAAAGATGTGGTTTTCACTTGACCATTTCTTTCAATTTTGTACACGATTTAGATTGAAAGGATCAATAGACACCACTTGAGACATATTGAAAAATGAAATAGAATGGATTATTATTTCTATAGATGTGTATTTGGTGGAAATCTTTGCGATATTTTCTTGTTAAGATTAAATCAATTTAATCTTAAAAGAAATTACGTTTAAATGAGATTTTCTATATTAATTAAAATTATAATTAATTAAAGCACAATAGGATATCGTTGCCATAGTGATGTAAAGAATTTTTCCAAATATGTATATTAATGATTTAGTAATTCGCTAGTGATTTCTCATTTAAAATGCTTGATGCAAGCAACGTGTCAGATACGAACAATCGCTTGATTAGATAATTAATAAATCGCTATTTGTGCAATCGTGATTTATGTATATATAACTTGTAATACCCCTGACCTTGCAGGGCACTACAATACTTAACCCATTAACGGCGAATGGGTAAAATCATACCCAGAAATAAAGCAATCTTAGAAAAATTCCAGCTAGAGTAAAGCTCAATTTACAATGCGGCGAGACCTCGTCGAAACTGTCAAACTGTGTTCAATACATGTATTCAAATGCATCAATTTACAATGCAGCGTGTGGCGAGAGCGTGAATCGCAAAAGTTCGGAAAATTGAATATTTCTCGCAACGTGATGCAAGAAACAATGTCAATTGAACATTTGACAATTAAATTGAAGTGTTGAATTATTTTTTCAATAAGCAAAATGCAAAATAATATTATATTATAATAAATATTAGTTATTTACTCACAATAAATACTGAAAAAAAATGATTTTTTACTAAAAATGTAGATTTTTGTTGACATTTATTCTCGCTGCATTGTAAATTGAACAGCGAGACGCCGACGAGAACGAGAACGTGACGAGACTAGTGCGAGATCTCGCGACGAGGTCTCGCCGCATTGTAAACTGAGCTTCAGGTAAGAGATAGCGCGAATTGGTTTTCATGGACAGGTAGATGAACGATAGAACTACTTAATAATAATTGAGGGGGCATATAGTACCAAGCCTTAAGGGGTATGGTTTGTGAGTCAAAGGACAGGAAATTTACAAATACGAAAAAATTCCAGGGAAATGGCTCTGAAAAATTGGGGAAGTAGAAAATGGGAAAACCCTCTTGGCGCCTAATAGCCTTAGGTGTCCTCTATCTGTCCTCTAAATATATTCACCTGGGTGCGTTGGACCACTCACCTGGGCGAAAAACATTGAGGAATACATGTCATATCAATAACTGATTATTTAACTTAAAAAAACAAAACAAAAAAAAAATAAATAAATAAATACTATGTCAATATAAATACCAGGGTTTTGTCAAAATCGGACGAAGAAATCGGGAGTCAGCCGTTAATGGGTTATAATTATGGCTAATTTTAAAACACTGAACAAATTAAGAGATAAACAAATTTATTACTCCCATTACTTTAAGGGATAATGGCTTGTCCTTAATATTAAATTATTTCCTTTTTTTGTATGTAGATTCCTTCTTTTTTCTGTTCGTTAAGTTCCGTTCCAGATGAGAATCATAATTCAATGTGGATTACACCAAAGATGTACTTCTCCTGTCGTGCATTTCTGTTCTATTTACTGGAACTGGACTGATCTCGTGAAATCGTGATCTCATCACCTTGACCAACGTAATTTTAAAAATTAAAAAAATTGCATATGAAAATCTACTAAAAAGTCGATGACGAAAAAAAAATGGTTGATTCGGAGTATTGTATCTAGGACATCGATATATTTTAAGTCGAAATGCGAAGAGGATCCAAGCACAGAATCCCTATACAATATACTAAATGGGTGGAAGCAAAAAAAAATGTATTCATTAAATAATTAAATTAACACATCTGAATGACAATGATTAAGAAATTGAAGACCTTTCCGAACGGTCCGTTGAGCTACATCCATTTTCATTTTCATTTGTAGTAACGAAAAAATCCTAAAACATAAAAAGGTCGATGAATGAACATAAAAGCTACATTTAAAAAAAAAATCAACCAACCTGTGGCTTAAATTGATTTACACTCGCATTGATGTGTGGCGACACCACCGAACAATAACTCATCTTCTCATCCAGATAGCATGATCTTATCGATTCGATTAATTTGGCAATTTCGCTATCGGGATACGTATCGATTTCCATAACCTTACGGAGACCTCCGGTTGTACAGAATAATCGTCGTGCAGCCGGGTCATTTGGTAGAATTTTCGAAAATTGAGCTAAAATCATTTCAAGTATATCGGTTGGGGCATCGTATAGAAGTGTTTCCAGAGCCGGTAAATGTAAGCAACATTGAATACACATTTTCATTGCCATTTGAGATTTTCTTTTTAAATCGTCGTCGGCTGATGGTTTGTCGTAGATCTGTGGGAAATATTTTTTTTTTACTATTGTATCGGTAGGTATACTATGAGAGTTCTGCCTCACACCATTCAACTCGAAGCTCGGTTCCCTTTGTTGAGCTTTTCACCACAAGCGGGAGGAGTTACGATATCCGCCCTGTTTGTTGATTGGGTTTTGGAACAAAGGGAACCAAACTAGCAACGCCTAGGCGTTTTGTTCGAGTTGAATGGTGTAAGGCAGAACTCTCATAGTATACCTACTAGGATCGATCAGTATTTAGTATAATATCGTCAAAATTATTTACTTCTAAAACCTTTGCAAATGTATTTGATTCAGCTAATGCCTTACAGTGTTCTGATGAGTGTTTTCCAATATGACCAAGTGCCCAAATACAAGAAGCTAATTGACTATTAGTTTTATTTCCTTCTAGTAATATGTTAAGTGTACTGACTCCCTATAATAATCATATGAAATTTTGAGCAAGTACTTTTTCATTAGTAGAGCTTTTCCTAGAGCTTTTCATAATAAAAAAATCATATACAAACATTGCACTCAATTATTGCCAATGCAAAATGTGGACTCTGACCAGCGATGTAACCAATCGCTGTTGCACCATAAGTGATTGTGTCTTCTTCGTGATTTAATGCATTCAATAACATTTGAATGAGTGCACCAATGCCACCAGCATTGACAACTATTTGAGCTAACTAAAAATATTTATGGCAAATAATAACATCGATAATGTTACATAATTGTCCATATCAAAACCTTTATCGAATGTTTGACTACTTCTTGCACAACTCTGGCCGCTTCCTTTTGAACGAGTCCACTGTCATGTCCCAAATGAATGAGAACAATTGGCATGACATTTGATTCGGTAACAATTTTAGCCAATTCACTACTTTGGCTAGCCACATTACCAAGAACGCTTAATGTTTGTCTCTGAATTGATAGTCAAGCATTAAAAGACTATAAATAGAATCTCGCCCTAATTACCTTTAGCTTTGTGTCAATACTTTCAAGGCCCATGGTCAAGTAAAAAATCCCATTGATATCATCACATAATGCTTGGGCATGCAATTGAGAGTGACGAACAATATCGCTTAGTACAAGTGTGGCTATTTGTCTTAAGTTTAGTTCATTTTGTCGAATATTCACCAATAGCAACGGGATGACACCTTCTTGTATTGCGCGCATAGCTAATTCCGATGACTGTCTAACAATACAACCAATGCCACAACATGCTGTCTCTCTGAGCTATCGATTGATTAACGTTTCGTTGAGTTCCTTTCTTTTACTATAGAACTCATAAATATGTACATACCAAAATGTCTTTGCACTCCAAACCACTAAGAAAAGCCGACATACCGCCACTTTCTACAATTTGCTTTGCTAAATCTGAAGAATGTTTTGCTATTGCTTTTAGAGCTTGTAAAACACCACGACGATGATGTGTCTGATGGTGAGAGAAATAACAAAAAAAATTGAGAACTAAGTGCAAATCATTTTGCTTACATTCTCGTTTCTTGGTAAAGCCAATTCACGCAACATAATCAATGGAATTTGACGGGAAGACAGTTCGGTAGCCACTTTAAATGAATGGTTAGCTATGCGACTTAAACAGCATACAGCATTTGAACGGATGGCCATTTCATTGTCCGACAAAAGTGGAATAATTAAATCTATAAAAATAAATTATTAATTCGAAAAGTCATTTGAAGATGTATACACTTTTGTTAACTTAACCGATTACTCCTTCACTTTCCATATAGGTAATGTTTTGCGTTCGATTGGCGGCCTCTGCTATTACTTGACAAAATTTAAGACGTGCCCTTTGGTACTGAACTAATTCTGCAAATTTGAAATTTTAATTTTGCAAACATTTTTAAGTTTGAAGCTATAAAAATACCTTGATGCATGCTTCTAAAGCTCATGTTTATTTGATCAACGAATTTATGTTGTAAGTTTTTCGCTTTTAGAAAATTTTGAAAATATGTATGTGTCAATTCTGTACATAAAAAAGTAATTTTCTATTTCACAAATTATGTTACTATGTTTAAAATTACGTAAAAAAAATTTATACTTTGGATTGAAAATTTTAATTGTTTCGTTTTAGTTCCAAACCTGGAAATGTCGCTAAATAATAAAATTTCAGATTTGCATTTATTATTTAATTTAAGTATAAGAATAAGAAAGCAAAAGAAGAACACTTAATCAATATTATATTCTATGCAGAAGAATAGAAGACTATAATAGAAGAATGGAAGACTATAATAGAAGAATGGAAGACTATAATAGAAGAACAAATGACAATAGAAGCATAGAAGAATAGAAGACTGATAGAAGAATAGAAGCATTGAATAATTAATATAGAAGAATAGGAGCACTGAAAAATATAGAAAAATAAAAGAATTGAAGAATAGAATTGAAGAATAGAAAAATATAAGCATAGAAGCATTGAAGAATAGAAAAATAGAAGCATTGAAGAATATAGAAAATTGTAGAATTGAAGAATAGAAAAATAGAGGCATTGAGTAATTGAAGCATTGTAAAATTTAAGCATTCAATTTCTGAATGCTTCAATTTCACGAGTGAAGAAATAAAAATATCAAGCAGTAAAAATTTAAGAATATAGAAAACTGAAGAATTGAAGTATTTAAGATTTGATAAATTTTAGAAATTGAAGTTGTATTTAAGATTTAAATGATGGAAGACTTAAAAATTTTGAAGATACATATAAACTCTTTATATATGTAGATGGGGAAATTGTCCTCAGTCGATAAACGCAGATCGACAAGAAGTTATATCAACTGGAAGAGTGTTGCAATCTACGAGATTTAATATCAGGTTGTGTAGGTAGAAAAAAAACCTCGAAACGAAAAACTAACATCTGTGCTGTGCTTTTCTTCTCTAACTTTATATAGAATTGTTGCTCATTGAAATGTAATTAGTCTATTAATTTTATTTTAATTTTTTTTTTTTTTTAATGAACCGAAATTGAAGACGTCCCGTTAATAAATTTAATTTTGTTATACATACTTACCTACCTATAGAATTATACTGGGTGGTCGTGCGTATCATTTCATGTAGATATTTCCGATACTTAAATTGTTTCTCAATGGATAACTGTCTGAAAGCTATGCTAATGCGTATATAAACCTTTTCGGAAACTGACATCAAAAAAAAGGAAAACAAACAGAATAAAAATTGTCTTTTTCAACTTTTTCAAGTTTGACCAATTTCCGAAAGGCTTATCTGTAATACACAAATAAGGTGGATTGGCCAATGGGCATCGATATGATAGAAATCCTTTGTACAAAAAACAATCTCTTTATGATAAAAAAAAACTATGTTTGTTTGTGTGTGAGTGGAAATGAAGATTTTTATCCTTAAATTAACGTCTTGGACAGTTTTATTTTTCATTCATTTTAGCATTTTTTATTGTATAAAATAATACATCATAAACATGTAAATATTTTAACGTAAAACATAGAATTTGAATTTTCTATTCGTGCCTTTATGCTATATTTATATGGAATATGGATACTCTCTATAATACAGTGATCCTAATCTCCTGATGCTTCTATCAAATCGGCATAATGAAACGTGGCAGTTTATTTTAAGTAAATAGATAAATTGTGTCTATTTTTCTTTGCGAGAATATAACTGATGGTGTAGTCGGGAATTTTTTTGTTTTATTTTGAAAATTCCCAAAAGCCCTTTATCTATTTCAACTCCATTGTATATTAACCCAAAAAAAAAAAAAACAAAAACCAGTAGCCAATTTGTCTTGATTTCCATGGCATTAATTTTGTTTCCAAATGAAAATTATTTGGATTTTCAAAACTAATTATACTCGGCTCATTTCATCTTTTCTATCGTCCCAAATGAGAAAATATAAAAAATTGAAAAAAATAAAATAAAATTAATAAAATCTCAGCTTAAAACTCATTGAACCATATTTCGAATGATCAATGTTACAACTTCAGCTAAAATTTCCAGTAATACTTAATATATTAAAAAAAAAAAAAGCTGCCAAGTACATAAAAGCAGCGTTGCTTCCACACGCACACATGCATATGAGAATCGGCATTTTTCAGTAACTAAAAACCGTCTAAATAATTGCATTGTCTTCTGAATGGCAATGCTTAAAAGTGTCGGTGGAATGGCGAACATTTGTAAGGTTTCATATATGATATACCTCAAGTCCTGCATTTTCACAAAAAGGAGATCGCCATATCAACAAAGAAATAATTGTAGCAAGAGGTACAGTAATAAACGTGAAATAGCTATGGACCAAAAAAGTGGTCTATGCTGAAGGCGAATTAGGGCGCCGTCACCTAACCTATAATAACCATGAGTTAAATACAGTGGCGGCTCGTGAGAATTATTAATCCCTTCATCATGGGTTCATGGGACTATTTTTAAAAAAAACTTATGTCATTTTGATTAAAGAAATCGAAAAGAAATTTGGTGTGGCTGCGAACATCTTGACCGTTTTTTTTTTGGCAGATTTTTAAAAAGTGACCCAATTTAGAACTTTCTTAACACTAAAGAAGATATATTTTTCAAACTTTGTATTTCTATCTTATTTTGAATTTTAAGCATTTTTTGCCAAATAAAATTTTTGGAAAAAGTTAACCCTTTAAGGTCCATACATTGATGAAGGGATCAATAATTCTCACTAGACGCCACTGGTTATATCGGTTGTATGACGGACATTCATTAAGCTAAAGCCACTACAATGTGTCGGACATATAAAAAAGGATGAATGAAACCAGAAATACACAAGATAACATTTGTGGGGAGAACTGAGGGAACGAAAAAATCCAAAAAAAAAAAATGGTCGGGCACTGTGGATTAGGATAGGACGATTCTGCTTTTGATCTTTAAAACTAGAGAGTAGAAGTGACAGACAGACACGTACATTGTTGAGGAAGGCTGCAAGGGTTACTCCAGCCTGTAGTGTCCTAGTAGAAGAAAAATAGCAAGCAGCTCGTGCACATTAGGTGGCATAAATACAAAATGTCAAGCTCTTCGTGTTCTTATCGTGTACAGAGCGAGCGAATATTTCTACCAAATTTGGTTTTAAACTTGCATAATGGGTCAAGGTGCCAAAAGTAAAGAAAACATAAAAAATCGTTTTTATTTCAATTTTCAAATTTTTTTTCGATAAAATCTAAGCACTTTTTTTAATTATTTAGTGTGGAAGCAAAAACACATTTATTTCTATATAAAATTCAAAAATAATAACATCAAAATCAATGTCGAAATCAAATATAAAATATTTTGTGGTTCAATTACTTTTGAAAATGCACCATTCCGTTTGTGGAATTAATTTTATTTCATTTCATTACATCGTCGGTAGGTACTTAAATCTAATAATTTGTAGGTAAATGGAGTTTTTATGTATGATTTATTTATTGCAACATTTTTTTTTTTTCTAATTAAATTAATAATTTTTTTTGATGAATGCCAACACAAACAAATGTAATGTTGTACCAATAATGTACCTTTTACATACTTGTATTTATATGTACGAGTACAACACATGTAGTAATTTAATATACTCGTAGTTAGTAACCGACACTGGCACGCATTTAATGCAATTTTGAAACTATAACTTTTACAAATTAGTTGTTTTTTTACCTTGCAATCTGTCAGTTGCGTTTGCGATTTCTTTCCATTTATACCCACAATATGGAATGATGTGAATCGAAAAAGTGTTTAACAATTATGAAAGTGATTTCATTCCTTATGGCAATATGGAAGTGAAAATTTGTCAAAGCATGACATTTTTTAGAGTGCTAAGAAATGTGTGTGAAAAATTGTGATGTCTTTTTAGTGTCAGAAGTGATGTAAAATTCAATAACTAATAATCAGGCATGCTAATACATTTTAAATATTGCAATTAATAATCAACGCAATTATTTATTGAACGGGAGTAATTTTTGCTTCCATTTAATTAAAATTTATCTAATTCTGGGTGAAATCATCAAAACTGACATCTAAATCATATATACAAATGTAAACCAATTCCATTTCATTCTACACAGTTTCGTTAGACAGTTCCAGTTATATTTAAGCCGAACCAAGTTTATTTCCAGATACGTTTTGTTTCGTTCCGTTCAGCTGTTCAGCCTGAAGCAATCTAACTAACTACATAAAATCAAATTTGATTAGTTAAAATCTTGCAAATCGTTTCCCAATGAATTATATACGTTCTTTGCAGAATTTCACATTGAAGATGAAGCATTAGAATTAAGAATGTCAAATTTAATTACCGCCTGTACATAGAAAAGAGATTTTACTATTTTAATGCCTCAAACCACTTCAATTGATGAGTATGTTTTTGATAATAAAATTATCAAATTAAATCAAAATTAATTTTAATTCCTAGTTGTAGTTTCAGAGGTCACTTAAAGGGGATACAAGATCTCATCCCCTTTATATTAAAAATCTTTTAATTTCTACATTTTCCGTATATTTAATTTATTTGATGTCATTCCAGTATTTGTTGTTTCTATATTGGTCTGTGAAAACATCCTCAAATATGTCGTAAATATAATTTGTTTTTACTTCACCCTGTGTTTTTTTCTTATTTCTATATAATTCACGATAATTCAGTGTTGAAATTTTCTTTTAGTGTCGAAATTGGGGAAAATCTTTATATTCCTTTCGACCTCTAACTACTCACATACAAAATTTTTGTAAAAAATGCGTTTTTTGGGTTTTTTCCCACTCAAAAAGAAAATTTCGAAAAAATTATGAATACAAAAAAGTTTTTATTTTTTGTGTTGCATTTTAGGATATTGTCACTTTTGAGCCAATCTTAACCCTGATTTCTTATATAAATTTTGAAAATATTAAAAAGATGTTGTTCTATGATGGAGAAAAACTTCATGAATTTTTTTTAATCCTTGCCAGACCCCCTTATACATATTTTTCGATTAGAGTTTTCTTAGCCAAATAAGAAGGTTAGCTAGTCGAAATTTTCTATGGTAAGCTATTTAGTTAAGTCTTCTTTCGGATATTGAAAATAGGCGAAATTCCCCCACCCCATACAATTGTTTGTTGATAAATTTTGTGTTTTTAGCTCTTAAGTGATTATAAAAAAGTTTTTTGGATCCTTTTTATTAGTACGTTTCATGGGACATCTTATAGAACCAATATTAAAACGCAACCCCTAACTTTCCCTCTATGTCCTCAAATATTTTTTTTTCTCCCCTCCTCGCAGATAAAATTTGTTTTTTTTTAATTTTTAGTGTTTTCTCAGCCAATATAATTAATGCCCTTCTCTTCCTTCTTGTTTGTGATCCTTACATAAGACAGGAGGAAGTTTTGGCGTCAATCACCCCAGCCGGACAAATGTTTCCGATCAAGTTGAAACTTGGCATAGATTTAGTACTTAATTAGTACTATTTAGTACCAAAGTATTAGATTTAGTACCTTCAAGGTTCCAAAGTTATGGACAAAAATAAAAATTTCAAATCACCCCAGCCAGACAAATGTTTCCGATCAAGTTGAAACTTGGCATAGATTTAGTACCCATTCAGTACTATTTAGTATGGAATATTAGATTTAGTACCTTCAAGGTTCCAAAGTTACAGTAAATTTGCATGCTATATCATATAATAAGAAGTTTAGATATTTGGTACCGGACTAATCCTTGAGATATCGTCCTGAAACTTGGCAAGGATTTCGTACCTCTATAGAAGAATATTGTGACGAAATGTCAGATTTAGTAATTTACCAATTTACTTACACACACATCAATAGCGGTTACGCAATATTATTTACAGAGCTTTTACCATAACTTTTAAATAAATAATATTAAAATTTAAAATTTTCTGATTAAATTATAGCAAAAACACCATATTGCTTTAATATACTGTACCCCTAAATGTAATTATTATTCAATTTAATATCGATACTAATTATGACATGATGTACGTGTACGTGTACTATACATCAAAATACGTATAAATATTTTCATATAGCAATATAAAATGCAAAATGTTTTAATTAAAATATTAATGATGTCATTTTAGTTGGAAGCAATTTTCTGCTATTAATTTGTGATTATAAACATTTGATGGCAGGTAATAAAATGTCCTGTGGGCCATATTTTCGTACCCGTTCGTTAATTTAAATTAATAACTATATAACTATAAGTATAAAGAGTAGGTATAAAGTTGTACTAAAACGAGTGATGTAATAATTCGCTATATATGAAGGTGTGTTGTTTATTGGATATAAAATGTATAAAAACGTGCTGAAATTAATTCTATGTAATTAAAATGGCAGAATGAATCATTAACACAAACACGATATATATACCTATACAATGTTGCTTAAACAAACTTTTTAAAATAGCCGCGGAATCCAAGATGGCCGCTGTTAAAATGCCCGCGTATATAGCTCATAATGTCCTCAAAGATACATTTTGAACTTAACCTAAAGATGGCTTTTCCAAATATTTATTAGAATTTCCTTTTTTAACCGGTTTTAAAACCAGACTCGGCAATTTTTAACAATTTAACTGAACTAAACTACTAGTACAAATGATGCACGTTGTCCGGGTGCTAATATACATTTTATAAGGATAATAGGTACAAAAATTAATAGCTGACTTTGGTCCACCCTAAAATGTATAATAAATCGAACTTTCACACATAAAAATATGAATAAAAACTCCTATTTATATAGACACCTATATAGTGTCACATAAAGTCACACTGTACTTAATATATTACATTTAATTACTCCATGGTGATGTAGTCCATCTTTATTAAATCATATTTGTCCTTCTGTCCTTTTCCTTTAACCTTTTCTTTAAATATGTAGGTGCCTACGCACGTTATATATATATATAGTTGTGTGTATCTCTAAAACGTAAAATGTCACCGGGGGCCACTCGTATTTCAAAAAGCTTTTTAATTATTAAAATTAAAATGGAGACTCCTTACAAAAGCCAACAAAATTTATGCCATCATGACGCAAAATAGCGCGCATAATTTTTTCTTTTGTATAAATATCATCAAAGATTTAGTTTTGGCAATAAGTTAAATTTAAATTTTCATTTTTATAAATAGTCGGTCGTAGGCCATAATATAATGAAAGTACGCCGCCATATCACACCAAAAATAATGGTACGCCTATAAATACCCCATGTACTTGTATGTATGTATGTACATATATAAGAAAACAACAACAAAATGACGCGCAATGTGAAAACTGAAAAATTCAAAACAAAAGAAAATTCCAATTCGGTGACGTTATCGTTCCCCCGCAATGCCAGTTAGAGTTTAACATTTATGTAGATGTAGAATATGAAAGAAGAAGAAAAATGTGTGGAAAAACAAATTCTTTTCGAAAGGCAACAAAATATACACGATACAAGACTTGGTGTCTCTCTAATAAGTATTTATGCAAAAATTTATGACAAAAAGACACATTTCTGTATTCGTTTTACTTTTTATTATGAAGCCACTCAGCAAAAATACATACAACCGCCAGGTACTTTGTCTTATCTCTTCTCTTATGTTGGTTGTAATGTAAATAAATCCCAAACAAAAATATCACCGGTTTTTATGCAGCATTCAGCTTGAGAAACAATGTCGGTAGGTAAGAATAATATTGTAACATTAGAAAATTAATGTCATCACTTAATGTGCGTGGTTTGTGTTTGCGATATTTTTGTTGTTTATACTCGAACTCGTACCAAAATGAATTTAATAAATATCAAAGAAATATGTACTGTGCGAGAGTGTAACTATGTGAATAGCATTTAACTTGTTGACAATTTTCACAGTAAAATTTTGGTATTTTTTGTTTTTGTTTTATTTATTATGAAAACATGATGTGGATATGTGATTTGAAAAGTTGTACCGATCATTTATTTGTCTATGAAGAAACAAATATTCTTGGACTTTCCTACAGGGTTAGTATTTACATACATATACAATATATACATAACAATTAAAGTGCGTGAATAAATATAAATATCTAAACTCGATTAAAATTTTTTTTTGAACCAGTAACGTAGCGTGGATTTTAATTTTGCCAGTTCAAATTACAGTGAAACCCCTCATAACGGACACCTCTGATAAGCGGACACCTCCCGTGAGCGGACGCTATTTTTTTATTTGGCGGATTTCCATATAATAGCATATAAAAAACCTCCCATAAGCGGACCCTCTCATGAACGGACACGGACACTTTTTTTCTGAAAGAAACCTCTCATAAGCGGACAGTTTTCATTCTCTTTTTTCAAATAAACACTATTTCAATGCTGTAACATGTTTCGACTTGCGTTGACCTTGAATTCTAAACAGAAAAGAAATGGAATTACACACATACAACAGTATACTAACTGTTATTTATTTATTTTTTATATGAGTACACATCAAAATATATGCAAAAACCAATAGATCTATCAATGTGTGAAAATTAAAGAAGCTAACCGAATGTGATAATGAAATGT